>CAJNOL010001406.1:19692-32471 GCA_905250125.1 Rotaria sordida | reverse complement strand
TACTAATAAATCCTATAAAACTTCTAAGTTCGTTGAAAGTCCTTAAGCTGAGTCAAAATCTCGTATCTCAAATTTTTTAGTACACTAAAGTCTCATGTATGAGCTGCATTAATTATTTTGGTTTATTTTTCGAGTTTTCTTTTATTTACCATAAAGATGATGACTCTCGTAAGATACACTAAAAAAATTAGAAGAAAAAGAAATGATCATGACAAAAATATTAAACGACAATATTGTAAGAAACGTTCGATTTTACTATGCCATCAGTTTTTTCAATAGATATTTTTACAAGAATACACCTAACAAAAATTTTATCAGTAGCTTGATCTGTGAAGTGAACAAATATTCATCCAGTCATTAAGAATTTCTCAAGTTCATCACGTGTGATAGAGATTTGCATGATTAGTGATAATTTGAATTTTAAATTGTAGATTTTTATATTTATGTGAGTTTGATTTATTTCGTACATACTAAACATGCAGTATGAAGATGAATATAAAAGAAAACAGTAACGCTGAGAAGATGATGGGATTAAATATCTAACATTCTCATAAAATAGATCATAAATACAACAAGGGTATTTCGAAAAATCACATACATAGTGTACGGTGATCATAGGAAAAATTCCAAGATGATGAATAGAACAATTATAATATAATGACTGAAAAAGTCCATATTAACATAAATGTTCTAATTAAATAAAAACAAAATCACATTCAATATCATGTTTGATATTTATTGTCTCTATTAATAATTTCTTTTAGAATTAAGTAACGATAAATAAAATGCAAATAATTAAAGTTTGTACTTCATTTCTGTTATATTTTTAATTTTTTTAAATTTCAAAATAATCAATAGTATTCAACATTTTTTCTCGAATGATTTCTATTTTTATAAGGCTTGTTACTCTTGATAGCATGATGTAATATGTTTAGCTTTTTTGCATAAGCAAAATTAGGATGTTGGTGAGGATGTCTTCTGTCGTTAACCCTTCTTCACACACTTCAAACAATACAAAATTTCATTGAAATCAAATCATTTCAATTAAAGAAATGGAGTTCATCTGAGAAACAAATCTACATAGAGGTAAAGAAAAGTATCTGAAATATGTTTTTACATAAAGAAAAAAAAAATTTTAAAGAAAGCATGACAAATTCGAATTGCACGAAAAGCTCTACTCCTACATCATCAACTTTTCTCAATCGATTACAAAATATAATGTATTATGAATCATGGAGTCATTTTTAAAAATTTTTATTTAAAATAATATTGAATATTACATGCGAAGTTAAGTATGAAAGTTAAAATTAGATTTCTATTCTTATGATAGAAGAAATCACAAACATTTATTTCAATACAGAATGTGTTTTATATGATGGCCTTAATAATAAAATTTATTTTTTTCATAGCTTCGCTCAACGATTGACAAATACAAGATGCAATGGTTTTTATCCTTTCTGTAGCTATCATTTTTTTTTCTTTTCTCTATTTCTTTCTTTTGACATAGTAATACACAAGTCAATATTTGTGCATGTACGTTACAATACTTTAAAAATTGTCTTTTTTAATAAATAGGAATGACTGATCTATGAATTTTTAGTATTTTATCATGAGAGATATTTTATAGTTGTTTTATCTTTCTTCAAGTAACACTAAAACATAAATGGTACACTTAATAGAAAGCCACCAAGGATTTCAACACATGTATACAATTATTATTGCGACATAAAAAGAAATATGTTTTAGTCTTTTCTTCAAGTATATTTGACTTGTTTATGATGTGATTATTCATGTTAACGTCATTTTAGTGGGTATATTCACGAGATAAGAGCCATATATTTTCTTTCTACAACTTGCTTAGCCTCCCATTTATTTCAGTGTACATTACGATTGAAATGGCAACTAATGAATGTATTGTACATTCTCGCAAGACTTTATCTAAATTTCATGCTGCTATTAATCAACTTCGTGTCGAAAAACTGTTTTCTAATGATGTTTATCGAGAATTACCCAAACGATGTTGTTCATGTAATGGAAAGCAAGGTAAATATAATAAATTGATACATTTTGAGAATGAGTTTTAAATGATTTGTTTATATGTTTCATTTTCAATTTAGGTTTAAAGACAATAGAACTTGAAGCTCTACGCGAAATTTCTAAGGATATAATGTTATCAGCAGCATCTACTGTCAAAGTTCGATTTTCATCAAATGCAAATAGGTTTCATTACATTATGAAAATTAAAAAGAGTATATACGATTATCTATTTAGATGGTTTTTGACGAAAACTGAGGAAGACAATCCTGATGAAGAAGAGATGGATGTTGAAGATCTAACTGATACGACAGATGACGATGCATCCCAAGATTCAATGTCGATAAGTGATGCTGAGGATAGAAATAACCAACATACATTATCCAATGAGGAAATTATTAAGGAAAAGTTTGCGAAAGGTACATCGTTTGTATATAATCTCATGATTTAATTATTATTCATTTTGTTTCTGTTCGTCACAAAGTATAGTTAAATGTGATAGATATTCTATTTCTGATCGAATTCAATTCGTTAATTGTTCGCTTTTGTCTCGTAGATATTATATGCACTCATCTCACGAGTTTGTCTGACAGGAATTAAGATTCTCGAATTATTGTTTCGCTTATTTCACTAGTACATTCTCATTTAAGTTCATGTCTATCTGAGTTGATTCTACTAATACAAATGATAATACAAAAACTTAAATAAAATACTTTAGATAGATCGATCGAAAATTTTGTCTTTTTCTCAGAGTAGCTTGACTATAGAAGATAGAGAAGTAACATTGTTCAACTTGAAAAATTCCTCTTTTGTTACGATGTCGACACGGTAAAAATGAAATTTAATTATTACATTTCATTTGATCGGAATATCCTTTTTGTTGTAGTAAAATATGCTTTGATGAAATATTATCCATGCTACATAATATTTTTATTACATCGATTTTGCATTTTAATCGACTTCTTTTTATGAGTCTATAATAATTGTATATTACAGTTTTAGAAACATTCAAGGTTACAACAGCAACTGATGAATGTATTGTACATAATCCTAAATATCGATCGAAATTTAACCATGCTGTTAATTTACTTCGTATAAAACAGTTTAAAAATTGGACTTATCATAAATTACCAAAACGATGTTGCTCGTGTAATGGTAAAACAGGTAAATATCGCAACTTCTTATTTGTCATGATAGTTTTAATATGAATCTATATGCTCATTTTCATTTTAGGTTTGACTGTAATTGATCTTAATGTACTGGGAGGTATATGTGAGGAAATTGAATCAAATCCACCAATCAAATCAGTATCAGTGAAGCCTTTTCATGTCTTGACCTTTCCATTTGAATCAACAACAAAAATTCCAGAGCGTCGCACAAGAATTCGCCGTTTTATTGGAAAAAAAGGTCAAAACTTAACTATGCTACAAGATAAATACAATGTTCGAATTCACATTATTAATAGATCTTCTAATAAGACACTACGTAAGAAGATCAGCGAAGTAGAAAATAAAGCTGTAAAGCGAGATATGAGTAAAGCAGATGAACTCTACTTGTTAATCACAGGGAAAAACAAATTAATGACAGATGCTATTCCCATTGATGAAATTAAACGTGAAATAACTGAGAAATGGGAAGAAGCAAGTGAAATTGGGTTTATTGAAAAAGAATTTACTTTCGATCATACGGAATCAAATAAACGTTTTCAGTTTTTGTCTCTTCCGTTCGAATCAGAAGTTTCACTGGAAACACGTAATGACATAATTAGCCGTTTTATTGGAAAAAAAGGCGAAAATTTACGTGATTTGGAAAACAATTACAATATTCATATACATATTATTAAACAAGGATCTTCTAATGAAAAATATTTTCGACAGCTAATTGAAGAACAAGAAAAGAGTGAAAAACAAGATCCAAGTAACCAGGATGATCTCTACGTGTTTATTACGAAGAAAAACAAATCAGTAACGGATGTAATTCCAATAAATGAAGTTAAAGAAGAAATAAGTAAGAAATGGAAAGAAGCAAGTATTGAGCCTCCTGATTTACAAGGACCATTTTATTTCTTACCTCTTTCATTCGAGTCGAAAATGTCTATCCAGGAACATTACAGAAAAAATGGTCGTTTCATTGGGAAAAAGGGTCAAAATTTACGTGCTTTGCAAGACAAATATAATATTTACATACACATTGTGGATAAATGGTCTTCTAAGAATATTCGTCGAAGACTGGCTAAAGTACAAGGTGAAGACAACACGGATAATCTTCATTTATTAATCACGAGTAAAAATAAGTTGACAACGGATGGAATTCCCATCGATAAGATCAAACAAGAAATAATTCTACAGTGGAGAAATGGAAATAAAGGTCGTGCTGGCAACAATAGCAAAAAATCATCGAAATCAAAGTTTCTATCAATAGGGTCGACCGAACTGACTTCCGATGACCGATGGCATCCAAAACGAATTCGTCGTGGGAAATAAATCTATGTAAAGAAAGGAAAATGTACACTAGAGAGTGGTATATGAACTTAAACATGACTCATATATTTGCTAATGTCCAAATAAATTGTTTGCAACCATTTACCAGACAAAATACATGACATTAGAAACCCTTGAATAAATATATTTTTTCTTTGTTAATAAATACTGTGATAGCTATTATAGAATGAATTCAACTATTCCATAAAGTCATTTCTGATTATCCGAATTCCGGTCAGAATGTGGATGTGAGGGAGAGTTTGGTAGTTTCACAAAATCTCGAACTGGAAGACTGAAACAGAAACAATTTTATAATCTGTGATGATTAACGATGGCGATAATGAAGAACTTAATAAAATGATGAAACTAAGTTGTAATAAATTTGTATTTGCATAAGCATGTTTTGAATATACGATGGCAGAGAATTCAGTGACCAGCATTTTGATTCTGATTTAACCGGATACATTTGAAATTCAATATGATTCTGTTAGAGTTTGTTGATATTCTATTAAATTAAAGAGCCGAAATTGTGATAACTAGATTCGTAATAACTTCAGATAGAATTATGTCGATATTCAGATTATCAGACAGAATCCAGTCACTTAGGTGTGTCTTTAGATGTAATACAGTGGACGTCAAAAGTCCCGCATCACTTTTGTGTTTCGGTTGGCATTTAAAAAATATACGACATAGACTCGGATTTCTTTTTAGCTTCAAACTTCAGTACTGCGACAAAAACTACCCAAAATAGACAAAATGATATGATTGTTATGAGTTATAGAAGTTCCACTAAAGTTGGAGTAAGATGAAAATCGAGGAAGATTTTGTTTGATATTGTCACATGAGTCAATAGACCTTGATGAGCTCTACAAAACTGTCTACACGCTAAAAAAATATAGTGCCGCACGAAACTCTTACGGTTTCGTGACAGTTTTCCTATACTATATAAGGTTCCGTAGAACAATACGAAACTTCTGAAAAGTTTAGTTAAATTCAAGTTTTGCGATATACTTTTTATAATTTCGTGTCGAACTTTTCTGAATTTTAAACTTGCGCATAGTTTCGTGAAAAATCTTTTCGGGTTTCGCATAAAGGAAGGTTTCACCAAAGACCATCTTTGTTTTCTTCAAATGAACATACGAAAGAACACGAAATCATTCATTCTTTTATAAGCTTGTCCTGTCTTATTGTTCGATATTGAGAAACAACAAAATAACCGCTGATATCATTCACTATTGCCTTCTCTATTTGGATTCATTTCACAACAAATCTTGTTCTTCAACATATAACCTTTACATATTTTCACTTCGTCAACACCATTAATTGGTGTATTGAAAACAGCTACTCTTTGAAATGAATAAACAAACTGAATTCAGTTACAATTTTATCGTTCGTTTTTTCTATAGTCATGTATCCAGATTTACAACGTTTTGACAGCAACTATTAATTCAAGTAAATAAATGAATCTGTTTTATTTATATATGCAATATTCTTTTTTTCTCTTTGGGTTCTGAGGTTCGAGTTTGATCCAACTGTATAAACACGGTATGATTCGTCTTCTCATTTATTTAGATTCTTGATAATATTTTGTTATTCGTAAACTTAAAATTAAGTCTTTTTGTATGTTTAAATTTTTGGACTGAATTTAGTCGAAATCGATGAACACAGTTTACTTTATGTTTTTGTTTATTTAGATTCTTGATTATATTCTATACTTTGTTATTTTCACAATTAATATCTTTTTTCTCTTTAGATCTTTAGTCTCAATTCTATTCAATTGATTGAACATGATATACTTTTTCTATTTGTTTATTGAAATTGTTAATCAAATTCTGTTATATGTAAGTTTGAAATTTTTTCGATGTTTAGGTCCACGATTTGAATTCAATACAAGTGAATCAGGACGATACGCTATACCTTTTTGATTGTTAGATTGTATGTTCTATTCTGTTATTTGTAAACTTAGAACTAATATTACTTTTCACGTTTAAATTCTTAGTTCGAATTTAATCCACATAAATGAATACTATATGTTTTATGTTTTTGTTTAGTGAGATTGTTGGTTGTATTCTATGTTTGGTTATTTTAGAATGAATATTCTTTTTTTCTGTTTAGATGCTTTATTCGAATTCGATCCTATTGAATCACACCTCTCATCGATCTTCAACTCGATACCAGATAGTATTATCTGCCCATGATCGTACTTCAACAAACATATTGCGTAACATATGCATAAGATAGAATGAGAGTAAGAAAAAAAAGTGCGCCAACCAGGATTCGAACCTGGGTCAGTTGCCTGGCAAGCAACCATGATTACTGCTACACTATTGGCGCTTGCTCCAAATGGTGCAATATGAAGAAAACTTACTGATAGTGGGGCAAAGTGCGTAGCGAATTCGATATAGAATTAGAAAACAATAGCTGAACAGACGGACATTAAACTACTTCAGTCAGAAAAAAAATCAATCGAATATTCCAGTCATGTGAAAAATGAAAAAATGGTCATTAAAATGGAGCTTTTTAAGTGAATAATGGTTTAAAATGGGCATTAAAATGCACATCGAATTATTTATGCATCATTTTGATCATTTACTTATCGCAGACTTTATTTTTTGGGGGATTCGACTGATTTGAATAATGTATATAGTTGATAAAAAATATATGAGTCATTAGTTTTTGCATATAAAATGTTCATATCTTAGACAACACGCAAGAGCATTCTTTCAAATTAATACATTAAACGTCGAGAGAAATAATTTAGCCTGATAAAATCATACTGAGCACCAATCTGAAACATACTTTCTCTATGACTTATGATAGTAAATTGATTGATCTTGAATTAGAAAGGATCCTTATCGATAATAATGTCTTGATCTTTTTTTTTTAAGGATAGGAATATTATTTTAGTCGATTGGATGAGTGGTACACTATAATAGGCTGAGCTAATGCTGCTTTCTTTAGTCTCATGAGCGCTGAAATACAATGAATTTATCGATACCATCACACATTGACATCACTTGTACAATAACATGATACATATATTTGTGTAGACTGTTAGATAATACAATCAGCTATACTTAGAATATTGTCTTATTCTAACTTCTCTTTTATTAAAACTGTTATATATTGATCTTAACTGTCTTACACCTTGTATATATATATATATATATATTCAGATGGAATGAAGAAAAAAACGGACTTTCAAGAAAATGCCTGAAACCGTAAGGTACAGTAACATTGATCGCAGATTAGTGGCTTTTCTACTATATGTTTTCAACATTTCAAGTATTTAATTGGATGAAATTAATTTTTTACAGAATTTCAATTTTCCCTTATATATATATATATATATATATTGTTGTCACGAAGGGAACAGTAATTTAATGGGAAAGATTGCTAGTGGTTCTGTATATATTGATTAATATTCGCGCATACAGGTAACATGATTAACTGATAAACATATCTGTACATTTATTTGTAATTTTACGTCAAGAAATGAGTTATAAATGGTTAGATACAGATAAACTTTCATATTAACGGCAATTTCTTTTCATTCATATATTCTAGTATATCACCTGGCAATATGTTCAAAATAATAATATTAAAAGAACACAATATTTTTTAATAGCTAACGAATAATTAAGATATGTGGTCTTTCTTATTTTTGTAAAAATAAAGTAAAACTTTACTGATTTTAAAACAGCAAATTTTCGCTTACATGTAACTATTTTTATTACTGATTCTATATATATCTATCATCGATATAATTATTGATGTTCGTGCAGGGTGTGAGTCTGAGTGTGAGTTATTTCGATAATAACCAAACCCAGACACAGACCCGAATATACACACCCGCACCATTGACATGACTAGACAAAAGACTAAACAGTTAGCCTGTGGATTGCTCGTCTGATTGGAGTATTCCTACAGATTATTCCAGCACTTTGCCCATGGGATCTTCGAGATGTTTAATCTCTTCATCCCTATCATTTCTCAGCTTTAGATCGATCTTTCACAAGCGATCATCAATTCATCTCATATGTTTGGAACGAAAAATCCTATGTATGGGAATTGCGGGTTCTTTTTCAGTTCATGAGAAATTAATTCCATCTAATTAGATAAAAATTGCTGAAGAACATAATATATCGATTTCCATGCAGAATAATATAGCTATTTCTTCATTGTTATCTCGAGCACACCGAACAAAATTCAGCACTATAGATTGATTGGTCTATGTCCACAGAAAATAGCAAGGATGTGGATGTAGATTTGGTTGCTTGCCTTAAAAACAAGTACATACAGGAAAAACATTAGGATTCGTCTTCTTTTTGCAGCATCACCATGATCATTTTGCTTCATGATAGACAAGTAGGCTATTGAAGTTCTGTAACCATCATACTTCGATCTGTATAGTTGAGCTCTTTTTTCGTCGAGTTTCTGAAATTTTTTTTTTCTTTTTTTCTTTTAATCAAGCAAAAACGTCAACATTATATCGATTTACAGAAATCTTTTCGAAAATGTCAGATGCTGTTTTCTCATCGCACTGTTTCTCTTCGGCGATAATCTTAGTCAAACAGGCTTTCAACGAAGCAGCCAATTTACTTGCACTTCCACACGTGTAAAAACATGCACCTTCACGGAATATTTGAACGATCTCTTGTCTATCTTCCCACACTAAATCTTGAACATATTTTTTACCATCATCTGATTGACGAGAGAAGATAGTTTTGACTTGAATCGCACCCAGATGAGACCACTTTTCAAGTTCATTAAAGTACAGAAAATTTTGCGATGATCGGCAACCGAAATGTAGCATAGTTGGTCCAACTTCTCTTCCGCATATCAATTGTGCGGCTCGTTCTTGAATAAAACCACGAAAAGGGTGTGGGTGTGGGTGTTGGTGTCGGTGTGTGGTATGGGTGTGGCCATCGTTTCCTCACTCACACGTACACTCACACCCACACCCGCACCCAAACCCTGAAACCGACATTAGTAACTATCACACCCTTTGGCCTTGCTTAAGGGCTCATTAAATAGCTGGAAATTTTCTGCAAACTGCCACATATACAATCAATGAGAATTGTTTTTTCTAAGTTTTATCAAAAAACATGAATCATTAAGTTTAGTAGTCCTAGATTGTCATCACTAAAAATATTATATTCATATATTGATTTCGACGTTTTCAAATATCAAATTTATTAGAGAGAGCTGGATTACATTATTCTAAAGTATTAATTCAAAGAAATTTTTTCCTTATATTTCTAAATCTACTTCAAAACACAACTTCAAATGACGAATCATTCGCTATAAGTCAGTTAAGATCCTCCCAATCATCCCACAAAAATAATTTCAATCCCGGATTTTTTCGCAACATTTGCGTCACATGGTGCTTGGATATTTTTCCTATTTCATTACGTCGCAGGTCAAGTGTGGTGAGTGTCTATACGAGAAAGTCGATATTTAAATAAAAAAGATAAAGTGAGAAGAAACTTTACTGTATTATTTCGAAAAGCAGCAGCCAGAGCTAGCGCACCTTGATCTCCAATTTCATTGCCAGCGAGATCAAGATAGGTGAGTGTCTATGTTAGAAACTCAAGATGCACAAGAGTGAAACAGAAAGAAAACTTATTTACTTTATTATTTGTGAAAGCACCAGCTAAACGTTTGGCTCCATTTTGTTCGATTTTGTTGCCATCGAGGGCTAGATAGGTGAGTGTCTATACGAGAAAGTCAACATGCAAATGAGAAAGAAAAAAAAGAGACTGAGATTCACTGTGTTATTTTGAAAAGCATCAGCTAGATCTTGGGTACCTTGATCCCCGATTTGATTGCGCATAAGATCGAGCTTGATAAGCGTCTTTGAGAAAAACTCGAGATACAAACGAGAGAAAAACAAGATATTCAGATTTACCGTATTACTTCGCAAGGCAATAGCAAAGTATTCGGCTCCTTGATCTTTAATCATATTGTTGCTGAGCACGAGTGTGACCAGTGTCTATGTGAGAAAGTGAAGAAGTGAATACGGGGGAAGTGAGCAGAAACTGAAATTCACCTTATTATTTAGTAAAGCAGCACTCAGATGTAGGATTGCCTCGTCATCTATCAGATTGGAGGAGAGTTCGAGTGTGCTCAATGTCTGTCTTAGAGAAAGTTCAGATATAAATAAGAAAGATCAAGGAAGACTGAAACTTGCATTGTTATGTTGCAAAGCAACAGCCAAATGTTTGATACCGTCAACATCAAGTTTATTCCCATTGAGGTTGAGTGTGGCAATCGTCTGTACAAGATAGTTAAGATGTAAATATGAAAACTAAATAGAGGCTGAGATTCACTGTGTTTTTTCGGAGAAAATTAGCGAGTTGTTCAATTCCTTCAGCTTCAATTTCATTGTTCGCAAGATTCAGTGTGATTAGTGTCTGTGTGAGATAATCATAATGTAAACGACAAAGAGAATAAAATTTACATTATTATTTTCCAAAGCCTTTGCAAGATGTTGGATCCCTTCGTTACCGAGTTCAGTCTTAGAGAGGTCGAGTTCAGTAAGTATCTACATGAGATAGCGACGATATAAACAAAAAAGATAGAAAAGGACTAAGGTTTACGTTATTATTTTCGAGTGACTTAGCCAGATATTGTGCCCCTTCGGTACTGATTGCATTGCTGGAAAGATTTAGGGTGATTAATGTCTGGGTAAAATAGTGATGATGCAACAAGAGAGATAGAAAACGACTAAGACCTACATTGTTATTTTCAAAAACCTTAGCTAGATACTGAGTTCCTTCGGCAGCAATTCCATTGTTAGTGAGATTGAGTGTAGTGAGTGTCTGTGTGGAATATTGATGATGCAAGAGAGAATGCTCAAAGAAAATTGAAAATTACGTGGTTATTTTCCAGAATCTTGGTCAAATGTTGGATACCTTCATCACCAATTTCATTGCTAGCAAGGTTGAGTGTGGTGAATGTCTACATCAGAAAATAAACTGGAGATAGATAGCTAATGTTGAATAATATTCACTTTATTATTATGAAAAGCATTAGCCAAATGTTGAATTCCTTGCGAGCCAATATTATCATTTTCGAGGTTCAATGTATTGAGTGTCTATGTATAAAAAAGATGATACGAACCTGGAAGATGAACTCAGAATGTAGTTCACCTCGTTGTTTGCAAATATATCAGCCAGATATTGGGCTCTTTCGGCGCCTTTTTCTTCATCTTTCAAGTCGAATGTGATGATTGTCTGTTCGAGATATTCAAACTGTAAACTTGAAAAAGAAAAAAATAACTGAGATTCACCGTGCCACTTGATAGAACATCAGTCTGAAGATGTTGCTCTTGGTCTGAAGTTTCATCATCTCCGATATATAGCTGGGTAAGCGTCTATATCAATAAGACAAGATGGAATTCAGAAAGATTAACAAAATATTAAACTTTACTGTGTTGTTTCGAAAAGCAACAGTCAAATACTGCATTCCCTGCTCTCCGAATTTGTTCTGTCTAAGGTCGAGGGTGATTAGTGTCTGAGAAAGAAGCTGAAAATAGATACAGGAGAAACAAAAAGAAAATGAGTTTCACTGTGTTATTTCGAAATGCATCGGCCAGATATAGCGCTCCTTGATCTCCAATCTCATTTCCATAGAGATCGAGGTTGGTGAGAGTCTGGGAGAAGTAGTGAAGATGCAATAAAAAGAAAGAGATTGTGACAAGAAAATTCACCTTATTGTTTCGAAAAGCATCAGCTAAATGTCGGGCTCCTTCGTCAGAAATATAATTGTAATAGAGACGGAGTGTTGTGAGTGTCTGGATGAAAAAATGAAGACGAAAATGAGACTGTTAAAGAGAGAAAGATATTCACGTTGTTTTCTTGGAAAGCAGACGCCAGATGTTCAGCGCCTTGATCTTTCATTCCAGTGGCAACGAGGCTGAGTGTAGTGAGTGTCTGTAAGAAATAGTAATGATGCAAACAGAAGACAGAGAAAGAGACTGAAATTTACGTTATTATTTTTGAAAGTGTTAACCAAGTATTCGATCCCTTCGTCACCGATCAAATTGTCAGTGAGGTTGAGTTCGGTGAGTGCCTGTGTGAGAAAATGATGTTATAACCAAGAGATAGAAATATACTAAAACTTACGTTATTATTTTCAAGTGCCTTAGCAAGATGTTGAGTTCCTTCGGCGCCGATTCCATTGCTAGCCAATTCGAGTGCGTTGAGTGTCTAGGTGTAAATGCCATGATGAAAACAAAATAGATTAAGATAGAATCGAGTT
>CAJNOL010001406.1:0-19682 GCA_905250125.1 Rotaria sordida | reverse complement strand
ATGACACAAAGCTTTAGCCAGATGTTCGACGCCTGAATCGCCGATTTTATTGCCAGCGAGATCAAGTTCGGTGAGTGCCTGTGTGAGACAGTCAAGATGCAGACGAAAAAGATAAAAACAGATTGAAATTTACTGTATTATTTCGGAGAAAATCAGCAAGATGTTCGACTCCTTTAGCGCCGATTTTGATTTTATTGAGTATGAGTTTGTTTAGTGTCTGTAATAGTTAGTAGTGGTGGAAATGAGAAAAAAAAGAGGTGTTGACATTCACTGTGTTGTTGCGAAAACCATCGACCAGATATTTAATCCCCAAATCTCCTATTTTATTGCGGCCCAGATCTAGTGCAGTAAGTGTCTACGAGAAAGTTTGGATAGAATCAAAAGATATGCAGAACATTGAGATTTACTCACCATGGTATTTTGAAAAGCATTAGCTAAATATTGTATCCCTTGGTCTTCGATTTTATTACCAGCAAGGCTCAATGTGATGAGTGCCTATTTGAGATGTAGATGATGTAAAGCGGAATGATAAAGATAGAAATTGATCTACCTTGCTTTTTCGAAATACATCGGCCAGATATTGAAGCCCTTGGTCTTTGATATCATTGTCATTCAAGTCGAGTTCAGCGAGTGCCTGACCAAAAAAAAGCGAGAATGAAACGAAGAAGATAAAGAAAGATTGAGGTTTACTGTATTGTTGTTAATTGTATCAGTCAGATATAAGGCCCCTTCCGTGCGGATTTCATTGCTTCTAAGTTCGAGTTTGATAAGTGTCTGTTTAGAAAATTGGAAAAATGAAGAATTTCGAGCGGGGCAATTTATTCACTGTTTTATTTCGTAGAACTTCAGAAAGATACTGAGTTCCTCTGACGCCGATTTGATTATAATTGAGGTTGAGCGTGGTTATTGTCTGTGTGAGAAAGTGAAGATGTGTTCAAATGAGCCCAAATGAGTATGATGTTTACCCTATTATATCGTAAGGCAACAGAGAGAAGTCGAATCTCCTTGTATCCTATCTCCTTATTTTCGAGATTGAGTGTCACGACCGTCTATGTCAGAACTAGGATTGAAAAACAAGAATACATATGAGAAAAAATCTTCACTGTGTTATTTTGTAAAGCATCAGCCACATAAGGGACCCATTCGGCACCGATCTCATCGATCGTGAGGTTGAGTGCGGTAAGTGTCTGTATAGAAAGATGAAGATATGAACGAGAGGTATATACATAAAAATGTGGTCACCAATTTATGTCGCAAAGTCTGAGACAAATATTTGGCAGCACTAATTGTAATTGGATTGCCTGTGATTTCTAATTTAGATAACGTCTGATTGAAAAGTCGAAGATAACGAAGTAAGATGTTAAGAGAGAAAATGTTCTCACTGCATCAGATTGTAAAACATCAGCAAGATCATGTGCACCTCGATCTCCGATTTGATTGTATCCAAGATCGAGCTTTGTGACTGCCTTTATTATAGTTAAACATGTCAAAGAATAATATAAATAGAGAAAGAGTATTACCACATCCATATAATACATGATAGCAAAAGCCAATGAGTGTGCTCCTTCATCACGGATTTTGTTGAATCGGAGGTTGATGACATTTAGTGTCTGTACGTGAAAGCAACGAGTTATATGAGATAGAAGAAGAAGATGAAGTCAAAGAAGTCACTGAGTTATAGTCAAAAGCATCTGCCAGATATTGAATTCCTAAATCTCCGATTTGATTGTTTGAGAGATCGAATGTCATGAGTGTCTAAGCGGGAAAAGAAAAATGTGTATCAGAGATATATCAAAGTAATAAGGCTTACTTTGTTAGTTTTTAAAGCTTCACCCAGATACTTCATCCCGGCATTACCGATTTGATTCTTGGATAAGTTGAGTGTGGTAATTGCCTATGGGAAAAATATGGTTGTAAATGAAAAAGATAAGAAATGATTGCGGTGTACCTTGTTTGTTCGTAAAGCATAGGCAAGATGTTGTGCCCCAATGTGTCCGATTCGATTGCTCGATAGGGAGAGCGTAGTCAGTGTCTGTATAAAAAATTGAGTACATAAACGAGAAAGATAATATGAAAATCACTTTACCATATTAAGTCGTAAAGTAGGAGCCAATTCTTGAATTCCCTCAGCTTCTAACTGATTGTAGCTGAGATCGAGTTGAGTGAGTGTCTGTATTAACAGTTAAGGTGCATAAGAGAAATAAAGTTGAACAATGATGTTCACCGTAGTATAGCCTATAGTTTGCGCGAGATATTTAGCCGTAGTAACACCGATTTGATTGCTGGAGAGGTTGAGTGTAGTAAGTGTCTGTGTAAAAAATGAACACGTAAATAAGAGATTAAATGAAACAAAAGACTCACTTTGTTGTTTTTTAAAGCAGCAATCAGATATTGAATTCCTTCGTCACCAATTCCATTGCTTCCGATGTCGAGTGTAGTGATTATCTGTGAAAAAACAAACTTGCATATGAACAGATTAAGAGTTAACGAAGTTTACCTTGTTATTTCTCACAGCATCAGCAAGATGTTCGATCCCATCGTATTCGATTTCATTGCTGGAGAGATTGAGTGAAGTAAGATTCTGCATATAAAAATCAAGATATATAAATAAGAGAGATACGAAAAGAAAGACGTTCACCGCGCCGTTTCGTAGTGTATCAGCCAAATGTTGTATTCCTTGATTCCCAATTCTATTAGATGCGAGATCGAGTGTGGTGAGTGTCTGTGAAGAAATGCGAGGATGTAACATAGACAAATGTTAATAGAAAGATACTCACCATATTGTTTCGTAGGACATCAGCCAGATATTGGGCTCCTTTATCTCCAATTTTATTTGATGAAAGATTGAGCAGAGTGAGTGTCTTAATTGAAAGTAAATGTTAAAATGAGAAATCACAAGAAAGACGATTTACAGTATTATTTGATAAAGCCTGAGCCAGATGCCGGGCTCCTTGGGTTTCGATATTATTAACTGCAAGACTGAGGGTGGTGAGTGTCTGTGAGAAAAGAAAATATGCTAACGGAGAAGATGACGAGAAAATGAAGTTCACTATGTCATGCCGTAAAGCATTAGCCAGATCCTCAGCGCCATGGTCTCCTATTTGATTGCTTTCCAGCTTGAGTGTTGTGAGCGTCTGAAAAAAGTCAATAAATATACTAATGAAATAAACGAAGAGAAAAAGATGTTGACTGTGTTTTGTGGAATAACATCTGCAAGATGTCGAGCTCCATTGTCTCCAATCTGATTTTTTGACAGGTTGATATTGGTCAGTGTCTGAATCAGAAAATGGAGATTGAAATGGGACAAGCAAAATGAGCGTCAAATGCACCTTGTTATTTCGACAAACATCAGCCACATACTGTGCACCTTGAGCTCCGATATTATTTGCTGCAAGGTCGAGTGTGGTAATAGTCTATATGAAAAAGTTTAGATGTATATAACAGAGATGAAGGAAGAATAATAATGACCTTGTTATTTAGGAGAGCATCAGCCAGATATTGAGCACCTTGATCTGAAATTCGATTCTTGGACAAGTCCAGTTGAGTGAGTGTCTATGTAAGAAAATGACAGCTGAGAACGAGATAGGTTAAAGAGAATATGGCTCACCGTGTTTTTTCGTATGACATTGGCGAGCTGTTGAGCTCCTTTGTCATCGATTTGATTGTCGCTCAGTTCGAGTATTTTTCGAGTCTGTGAAGAAAAGTGAAGAAGCAATTTTTTAGAGAACCATTATAAAGGCATTTTCTATGATGACACACATCAAATGGCAATGATGAAACACAGTACTCATGCATCCGCGCTTGCTTGTCCAGATTATACGCTACATCAAAAGAATAACAAGCAGTGTGACTGTCCATATAAATATTTTTCAGGAGAAACCAAATAAAAATCAATAGAAACTGCTTTTTAAAAACTCGATTCTAATTGATTAAATTTTATAGATCGATTGAGATTAATGAAAAAAGATTAAATTCAAATGAACTTTATCTTTAAGTTTGAAAAATCAGATTAAAACATTATCGTTATGATTGATTTTTCTCTAATTTTTACAGAGGAGTTTTTACATAGAGTCTTATAATAGGTTGTTTCAACTCGCACTTCTTGTAGTTATCTGCGAACTTAGAAATCACGTGATATATGGTATGAATTATATGGGACTACTGTTCTTTGTAAGAGGTACTGTATCGATGTGTTTTGCTTTGCACTCAGTAGTCGTCAGTTTGGAATATAATCTGAGATACATTGTTGGTATTTGAGCCTAGCATTAAGTCTCTAACATGTTTCGTGTTTGCACCTAGAACATACCAGTAAAAAACAGCAGAGACTCTAGTCTTAAAGTTCCATGAAGTACTGTGATGTCTCTCAAAGTCTCTTGAAATCTACTATTTACTGTTCGAAGACCTGAAGGTGAGTATCTTGTAATGAATTTTGCGTCCTACTTTTGGTTTTAAATCTTGTTATAGGCTAAGCGCTCGGAGTCTGATGTGACATGTGATTACGTTTTCAAGTGAACGCTAGAGTAAGTGAGCTGGAATTTTATGTGTGATTCAAGTCATGAAGATGATATTCTGGTCTCATTTCTCGTGTCTCAAGTTCTGGTGCTGAGTGAAAGTTTTCGATCATAATTCTAGGGGCTAGGGCCGATTGTTAGATCTTGAGTGTTGAATCTCTGTTGGTGATTCAAGCTCGCTTACCTATGCTTTGTTATTCTGCTACCAAGCGTAGGAAAATACTTGTTACATCGCTTTCTTCCTAACTTATCTACTGTTTACTATTAAATATTGAGTAGAAGACAAAAATAGAAGTTGCTTTTTTCAGCGTATGACATTGCGTCAAAAGAAAAAGCCAGATATTAACGTTTTCCGCTCGTTTCAATAAAAATCAATTAATTTAGTACAGCAGTCTTTATCGCTCTTAGATCAGCGTTGTAATCGATAGGATTTTTTTTCTACTGGTACCGGTTTAAATGGTCAGACCAGACCGGATTGGCTGATAGACCGACATGAGTCATTCTTTATTTTTCTAATATTATAACAATCGACCGGCTGTTAACCGTTACTAGTTCCAACTCTGGATAGTTCGCTCTACTCGAATGACCCATTGTTACTAATTATTACCATTTTTTTTTCAAAATCAATAAAAGGTTTAGAGATTTGGTACAATTCGTCAGGACTTATTCTGTTAGAGAGCGTAAATGTCCTTGAAATGGTTAAACAAAGTTGATTACTTAACGACATGATATCGTAGAGTAATTTATTTCAACTATCAATCTCATGATTTTATCGAGTTCTGTTAAGTTACTAGAGAACTTTGGTTGTCCCATCGCATTTATTGATCTTTAGATAACTAGCTAGTACTTCTAGAAAATGTTTTAAGAATTCGATCATATTTGAACTAAAAGTGAAAAGCTTATATGGAACTGCTACAATCAAAAATGTACTCGTTACGTATTAAATAATTCCGTAGATGCATATTTTTTACTATTGCATCCAAAAGATGAAACTGGCATTTAATCGAAACGTTCATACTTGTGAGCATCTGATCATATGTTAAAAAAAGTAAAGCACTGTACTTGAAGTGTTTCATGCAATGGCTGTTGATGATCATAATTCTGCATTATTTTATTCATGTCATCATTCTCTTTGTTGAGTCTAAGAAGAGAAAAAAAAATTAGTAATTGATTGAATACTGAAATACAGCTCAATTCACATTTAACTTCAACTGTTGAAAATATCTTACGTTTTATTCTGTTTTTCTTCGTCAAATATGCGTTGCCAGTATGATTCAGCAATGACTTTTTCACGATTTATTTGACGGGTGTCGACGGAAGACAGAATAGTGTCCGTATTGATCATGGGCTTTTGTTCAGTTGATGTCGCTAGAAAACGAAAAGTCATGATTAAAATTTTTGAAATGTGTAGTCTCACCTGTGTTATTGACTATAAACGAGTGGACATTGGTTATTTGATTAACAACAACCATAGGAACTCGTTCAGATTCGTCTAAAAAGGAAAAGTCATTATCAAAATTTCGATGACATGCATGATTTAACTGGTATGTTGCTTGTGTCGGCGTGATTTGCATAGACTTTTACAACAACAATAAATATATATTATGAATTGACCTAGATAACATAGAATGTTGAACGGTGGAGGCAACACTGTCTTATCTTTGATTTCATAAATTAGCCAGAATCGCTGATATCGCCATAGTTCATTTGATTTTTCTTGTACACGTTGAATTTTTTCACTAGATAGTACGAAAGAAAATCATTCGAAAGTCTGACATTTATTATTGTTTTATACTCACTTAAACATCGCGATAAGAACATTCAGAAGAAGTACATTAGATATTACCGTAAAGCCAATTGCAAATAAGAAAACAAATGTACCATATGCATCATTTTCTGAAACAATATAAATTGATTTGTCGTTTCCCTGTAACAATAAAAAGAATAACTTCATCTGTACCGCTAACGGCATCATTATATGGCTCGGCCACTTGTCCAAACACTTTCCAAACACCCCAGGTGAACACATCTCGTAATAATTGCCATCTCCACATTCCATCGCCACCTTCGACCACTACAGTGGCATTGGAAGATGACCCATTAGTCGAATTTGGCCAAATCACTTGCTCCTTAGTTGTCAAGAGAGACCAAGAAGCAACCGAAAAACCGAAGAGAATAATAAGGATGAAACATACAAAGATCATAATGGCATCTTTCATCTACAATAGAGAACCACAAGCAAACTGTGTGATATTCTGATATATGGCAGACGCACCATTTCATAAATCATAGTTAGTTTTGGACCCAGAATTTTGGATGCAGCAAAGAGATAGAGTATTCGAATATACCAAATAACACAATCGATTGACATGAATATCCTAGATGAAAACTTAAATGTATCTTATGTACTACATTCTTCTTCTCACATCACTTAAGTAAAAAAACATCCATTCCACCACTGAGATTCGAAGTAGTAATAGATCGACTACAGCTAAGTGAAAAGGGCATTGTTTTGTAGATTCCAAACAGAAAAGATAAAAAACATCTGTTGATCATGCATAGCCAATATCCGCTTCCTGTGAATGCTCATTGTATTTGTGTTCACTATTAAGTGACCCTAATAATGAATTACTTAACAAACCGATCTTATATCTTAGTCAGTACGTTACCAGTTTTAATGGAAACTTATACTAACCCTAAAAATATTTGAGCTGACTTGTAAAACCAGTTATCTCAGCAGACATATGCAATTTTAAGTGATTATGATATCTATAGATTATCTAGTTAAGAGTTTGTTTTTTACGGCAGAAACTTAGTGTAAATAACTAAAAAAATCAAAATATCTAATAGTAATGCTCGAAAATAACGTTGTTTAAAAAAGTCGTAAAAATAAGGAGGATAATATTTGAGAAGGAATCAATCAGACTGACGTCCTTCGTTTGAGTTCGTATCTTGTTCATAGATAAGACTTCAAATTAGTAGACAGAACACCCTATCAGGATTCGTGGCACCAGATCTTTCCTCGTACAATTTTACTTCAAAAGAAGATTGTCATTCTGATGGTGAAAGTTCACTTGTATTTTATATGAAATGGACTATTTTAGTCAATGTTAATGAATAGCTTTCCGAATTTCGAGTGTAGTTTTTCCTAATTTTTAATTGACATGAAAACTCCTCAAGTAAATGTTAATTAGCTTAGAGTACTGACCGCAACCAAGAGGAAATCGCTTACTTTGAACAAACGAAGAATGATTGTATAACAAACCAGCGAGTGAAAAATGCCATCAAATAAAAAAGAATGCCTGCTTGATCCATCCAATTCCAAGCATTGGTGCTGTAATTATAATCACTCATCATTTGTGATATAAACTAGATATATACAAACATATGAAAAATATAGATGATAAGAAGATATCAGTTCTGTAAGAAAAAAAAACTGACCTGGTATAGTTCATCGATAATTAAACTCCACATACAAATATGCAATATAATTTCTGAGACTGGAATCCGCAAATTCGGAATCCCAGATCGATTTTCGCCGTAGATATTCAATGGAAAATAATCCACCAAAAGAACATAGCTGAATAGAACCAGAAACGAGACAAAGAATATCTAAACACCGAATAAGATGGCAGAATTCAGTTAAGTAGCGGAGGTGACAATGTGGAAATATGCTTACTAAATTATAGTAAAAGCGTACAACTGGTGCTCCATAGAACCATTTAATTCGATCGAGCATATTAGAAATGTTAAAACGATTTGGCGTATTCTCTTTCAGTGGCGACGGAGGTGCATAGATCACTACTGGACGGTATGGATTCGATGCATTGGTTTCCTTCGTAAAAAAAAGGATGATAAAGAAGAATTCTCAATGTGCTTCTATTCGTACTACACTTATGCAGAGATTATTACTCATAGTAGCGGTCAGTCTTGCTCTCAACCAAGTCTGTCATACTTAATAGATATACTCTTAGGTATGTGAGACTCATTAACCTTTGCCAAAGGTAATCAGCCATGAATAGCCTGTCTGAATAACAACCGATAAAAATGGTAGTAAAAGACGATGAATTAAAATCTGGCTATCTATTTGAATAGAATGTGACCAAATGTAACAGATGGGAAAGGAATTATAGTAATGTCAGAAAAATGGTTAAAAGTAATGAAAGTCAATGACTTTTGTTTGCTTTTCATTGTTTCTACAGTATAACTTTGACAAAAAGAAACTTGTCATCGCAGTTTTTGATGAAATTAAACGCGAAATTTACATAAAAAAAGAAAGAAAAGAGAAAATTAGGACCGTAAAAATCACAATAATCACTGAACTCAATGTAAAGTGCATTCTCTGATTGAATTCGTTCTAGTATTCTCATTAATCTTTTGATGTCGGAGTCTTTTTGAAAAAATAAAGCTCTATAAAAGTGTAAATAGATGTTTATTCAATGCAGTATGTGTGAACACTTCGAGTACTTTCGAAATGCTGATCATTTTCTGTATCAACAAAAGAAAATGGCTCTATAGGCTATTTTCACTCACTTCTTATTGATTGGCTACATATATCATGCTCAAAATTTGCGGAATATTCGAAGTGATATTTATACCATGCTCGACCCCAAAGGATTAATGTAGAATGGTTAAATTCCGAAGATTTCGAAGATATCCAAGATCGACCTTTCGAAAAAGTCATTTTTTTCGTAAAAAGTAGAGTTGCATATCTGATAAGAGATCAACCAAATTTTACCGGTTGAACTACATACTTCAACAGATCGATAAACTAGCTGTTCCGGTGCTCTACGGAACAATTCACTTGTCCCCAATCCTAGATTCGACCCAACTTCTCTACCTTCTATTATTGTTGGTGTAGTCTTAATAGAAACTAAGATCGAACTTGAATTTCTCATCTCTGGTCACCTTTTGGTCAACTTGTATTCTGATTGATGATGAGTTTGCACAATGAAGTATATGTATATTAGGTACGCAAAAATTTACTAGAGATCGAGATCGAGATCGAGATGTGAAATATTCAGTCTCCACACATGCCTTACTCATACCGATTTCGAATTGTCAGAGTTGTTTTTGTATAGAGAAGGACATAGCACTGATGCAATGGGTATGAAGGGTAAAATGAAAGATGCGAGAAAGATCTAAACAAAGTATCAAATTTTTATGAAAATATTCTTTAAGAGTCTTTCAGAGTTTTAACAAACCCAACTAGAGATCCGTATTTTGAGTAACCGTTGTTGATGGTCAAAATGATGATACCACATGTTCTTGAGATGTTTTTGTATTGTGTTGCTGGCGAGAAAAACTTGACAGTTTGCACGTTGTGCTACATCCAAAGGAAAGCATCCGTAGAACGCCGTAGCTTTGCATTCGAGTAAATTAAGTGCAAAATCATTGTCTTTTGCTAAACATTTGTCTATGATTCCTCTAGCGTGGTGATCAAATTCTCTGTTTTCAAAAGCAAATAAACCAAACAAGTATGTAAGATTCTGTATCAAGTATACAAATATTCGATTAGCTCACTGTGAAATTGCTCTTAGATTCTGTTTGTTTATTGTGAATATATCTGCTGCTGTAGCATAAATCTCAACTGCGAGAAGACTGGCAACCGTTTGATTCTGATAGTTATCATATAACATAGGAAAATAGATAGATAATAAATCAAATTGAAAGTGAGTACAGTGTATGTATGTCTTACTCGGCTCTTGGAGCAAAGATACTTGGTCATCGCTGGCTGATTCATGAATACAAACCAAAGATAAAGTGCTTCAGTCTTACGGCCGTTAAATATTTCAGACAATGGGGTAAAGCTTGAGCTAACCTTTTGCTTTCTTTCTTGTCCACGTAAAAGATGTCTTCTCGTTCGCTTCTTTTCTCTATCTTTTTCCTTTATAACCTAAAATATACAACTAAAATAAATTTGATACACTCGAAAGTATTGAATACGTACGTAATGGTTCAAATATTGTCGAAGATAATCATTATATCTTTGTTCTACATATTCCTTAAGTTCACTTAATTTAGCATCACGTTTGAATGAGGTGAATTTGACGGATGACTTATTGAGAACAAGGGCATCGTCATTCTTAAAAATAGATATGAATAAGATAATACATAATTCATTTTGGGAATATCTATCTAGGTTGATTTACCATAGTTTTGACACAAATAATAATGAGTTGTTCTTCTGTCAACTCTTCTATTGATGCACCGTATTCCATTAGCAAACTGACAAAAGGCACGGTATTTCGATACAAAGCTTCGAACAGTAGTTGTTGCGCTAATGGAATCACCTAGAAAAGAAAGTGTAGTCAAGACATCTTCATTGAAGATATATCATGAGTTAATGTTTGAAATACTGCATGAGTAAGTTGCCATTGCACTACACTCATAATAGATTGACTTTTTTTTATG
This sequence comes from Rotaria sordida, assembly GCA_905250125.1. Classification (NCBI taxonomy): domain Eukaryota; kingdom Metazoa; phylum Rotifera; class Eurotatoria; order Philodinida; family Philodinidae; genus Rotaria; species Rotaria sordida. The sequence goes on along the minus strand of CAJNOL010001406.1, from coordinate 8,757 downwards.
AACTCGTTTTATTCATAATAATTTTTACGCCTTTTAGTGACGTTGGTGTATACAAAACACAAGCTCTTCAACTACAGGATGACCTAAAAGTAATCGGACAGTCTTTGATTGTGGATAACTTTTGACAAGAATACGATGGGGAGCTGCGGTTTTCACTGTTCGAAAGTGCAATGCTTGTACTATCGATCTGTATATTTTTTTTTATAGAGAATTATGAATTAGCTTTTTTCCTACACAAATTTTCGTCAATTTTTACCATAAATGCAACTCAAATTATGTCGAAATGCTGCTTAAATCCCACTTCCCTCACTATAAAATCACCACATTTTCAATCAATCCTTCACTTCTTTTATGAATTGGGTTATCGGAGAGGCTGTCATAATTTTATAGTGAAGAAAGTAGGATTTAAGCAGCATTTGACATAAATTGAGTTGAGATTATGATGAATATTGACGAAAATGTCTATCAACAGTTATTCGCAATCAAAAGCTGTCCGATTACTTTTGTATCACCCTGTCTAGTGAATCCCATTCTCTTACAATTTGACGACATGCTTTCAAATTCATTCTTTTGTTGCAAAATATTTTCTGGTAATCGAGTTTTTCAAACGAATGTGACTTGCATTTAGTGATATGTAATTACGCTCTAATGAAGACAATGAGCGACTTTGAAAAATCTGAAGTTCCATTTCTCTCAAATTGTTCTAATAGTGAGTTAAGACATTTGTAGTCAGTACTTCTTAATTCTCAATTCCGCACAAAAATTTCGAATGAATTAGTTTGATTGAGATCCCACAAAATATAACCAATCAAAGAAAAAGATTAGAGATAATTTTTCTTTTTCACTTGATTTCTTAAAGTTTGTCGAATTGAAGAACACTCCTAATTAACTTCACTTTACATTTTTCTCACCTGATTTTTGTTTTGTTCTACATTGTTTGTTGATGTCATAGCCTCATCTTTGCGATCGATCAGCAGCTGTCGTGCATAATCATCTTTGTTCCATATCTGAAAATTTTTAACAGAAAATATTATACATTTTTTTAAGTAGAGTTACAAGAAGATCTTACCATACACCATAGTAAAAGCGCAGCTCTGGTGTCCGGACAAAAAAATTGCTCCCAATTCTCGATTTCATACTTTATACCCTTCAGCATTGCGTCGGCAATAGTATCTTCTAGTTTGGCACTGTATTCGATGGCATCGAAAACAATAATGAGTGCTTCCATTTCGTTTAGAGCATCCACGTATTTCTCAATTTCTTCTTCTTGCTCTGTGTTTTCGTTTTCTTTATTGCATAGTTTTTTCAATTCATTTTTGCATTCTTCAATATATGTTTTTTTCCGAAATTGTGCCAGTTCATCAGTAGGAGATGACTTGCGGCAAAGCTGAGCGATGATATCAGCGATACCACCTGTATTCTATACAGAATGTGAATAAATATCAACGAATTATGAAACTGATATCATCGATATCTGTTCAGGATGTCTTTGTAAACAAGCAATTATACATGCTTTTCTAATAAAACCACAATCTTGTATTATATGCACATCGTAAGTAAATATCTTTCGATGATGAATTCAAATTACCACACATATGACATTTTCGACTATAAGAACAGCTTAGTCTAATAGACGTGACTGTCAATAGCAGCAGTGATCATCAATTCGATTAATAAGCTACATCTTTATAAGCACAATTATTATTATCCGTGTGCTCATTCTGTTTCTTTAAACAATAGACAGATATATCAGATGTAATCGTCATCAGAAAATATCGACTTAGGAGATGCAAATAGTACAAGATTGAAGTTCTGTAAGGAAAATATCTCTAATTGCTTGTTTACAGAGACACTCGGAACAGACATCATAGCCGGTTTATGGTTTGTCAGTTAAGTCGAATAAGACAGGTTTATCAAAACGATCTTAAAATACTATTTCATAGTGTATGCCTTTGTAGCCTACTTATTGAATCTCACCATATACAGCTCTACTCAAATATAAAGGAAATATGAACACATTTAATCGAAATTTTATACTAATCAGACTCTACTACACTTATAATCAGCCACTTGTGCGTCTTACTACGTAAAAAAATGATCAGGCTGAAATTTTGTGTTAGAGATATAATAGCGGATAAAGAATTAATTGGAATAGCTTTTGACTCACGATATTTTGTTATCGTATGATTCCTCTTGAAGTTCTACGTCTAGAAAACTACAAACAATAGAAGACAGCAACAATTTAAAAATCGTCCTTCTAAACCTGTCTCTTCGTAGTATTTTTTTCGGAAAGAAAGGAGTTGTGAATATGTTTGATATATCTAATGAAGTCATTATTGACCTGTGCAGCACATCTAGTGGGTGCAATAAATGATGGATGTACTAGATTCCATTTATCAAAAGTAATTATAAAGATGTGTCGCAATATATAACGAGAAAGTTAGATATCTCACTTAAAATAACAGGCATGACGAAGAGTTTCCATCTATCACAGATAAACATTGTTTGGCATGAATGACAATTACTAACACTGTGTATGTGAAATAATATTTTTTTTTACTAATGAAACAATTTCTAGCGTATATCACGTGTCGATAGCATGTGAGCTACCCTGCAATACTTCTACTTCTAATCGTATTACGAATTTTTCAAAGATGGTCTAGGAAAATTCGAAGAATGTTTTGATTACGAAAGACTTCAAATGCAAAAAAATTCTTCTGAACGAAAAAGGCAACAGTTACCCTACTGTGAAGGAAAACTGCACTTGCTTTTCTACCGACAGTATAGTTTGTTTCAAGTGTTTGAGAAGTATACAAAATTGAAGCAAAAATGCAAGGAAACACGAATAGTGCCCTATGAACCGTAGAGAATACAAATAACGAGAGATTTAAATTCACTCCAATGAATAAGATAAATCGTCAAAATAGACTGTCGAATGAGATTAATGAAATGGATAATGATAATTTTCATTCTAACACAAGAAGAACTAAGATACACTAAAATTGTGATTTTGTCTTCAGTTTGTCCTTCTCATGACAATCCTCTCTATATTATGTATTAATTTTAATTTTATGGAAGATGATTCTGAACATGAAACTACGTACTCGAACAACAACGACCGGTGTTCCCACTTCCAAGCCTTTACATATGGTGGCTAGTGTTGCGAAGTCGCCACCGATTAATAACATAATAATGGGAATATCATTGTCAGATGCTAGAAAATATATTAGCAGCTAGAATATTTGATAAATATGTTTTTAATCTTCACAAAACATACCAATATTTTTTGATGCGAAGCCAGGTACAGGCGATCTCAATACCTTGCTAATACTAAGTTCATGCTCAACTTCTTGACGTTTCAATAACATATTTTTTACATCCTTCGATCCATCATCGAAGAAGAAAAAATGAGTGTGATTCGGGTCTAGTTGTCCATGGGAACTGAGACTGTCGCAGTCTGTGCTTGGTGTCATTATATACTTATGAATAGGAAGATATTCATTGTCCATCTAAAAATTAAAAATAATCAAATTTGTAGAGACATTGATTTCGGTCTCTTATTTAACATCAGTTACCACACATCTCATTTCATATGGCATTGATTTTGTGGTGGTTTGTTCTATTGGCTGTTGGTCACCTGAAGAATAATGTAGAGCATTAAACTGAAAGTCATAAATTATAGTCATATTAGTGATAGAGATACCTGGTACATAGTTCCAACTGCAGAAACCTAGACAAGGAACATCACTTCCACATATGTCCCTGTGCAACGCGTTTCCAATTAACTTAATCACATCTTGATTAGTACAACTTGTCGTAACCCATGGTTCTGAATATTCGAACAAATAAATATGAGAAATAGCAAAGTTTCTCAAACTATTCACGTGTTATCCTTGCTGTATCCGTTAAACCACGTTGAATAGCACGCTCAGTTTCTGCTTGAATACCAGATTTTTGTTGATGCGGATCATTGTCGTAGATATTGCCCGTCTGGATTGATAGAATGAAATCAGGAGCACGAAGTTGATACGCCTCGATGAGCTTTGCTACCGACCAAGGTCTTGTACTGGCAGCAAGATGAATGAACTGAAGATATATAGAGTCTAAATATTTTGCTAGAAAAAGGAGCAAAGCTACAAAACAGCGAGGTAACTTTCTATACGATGAGATCTTATTTTGTTATCGGACGTATATCACTGTTCACTATTTTAATTTACACTTTATAAGTAATTAAAGACGAAACTGTTGTTATTACGTAGTGAATATTAATATATTAATTACAAGAAATAAAGATAAGCAATTCATTGTTAGCCTGAACTAGAATTCTCTCTAAAAGGGCTGTTGAAAACACCATTAACTTTTGGCTTGACAGATACAACATAGAGATCAGAAAGGCCTACCGATGATAAACGATCGTGTTCTCCACCATCATGAATGTTTTTATTAGTATTGTTGGAATATATAAATTGAAAAAAGCCGAAATAAGCCGATTCGCTAAATATATTCAAGACATTTTATATTCTAATATCGAAGAGATTACTGTGTTTACTTCAACCGTAATACACAGTTATTGGCTAAATAACTTAATCTATTTTGTTGTGGAATAACAACTTACTTAGAGTAATCTTTAAGGTTGAGCTTTAATGTTTTGATAACCTGCAATGAAAAAATGATTCAAGCACACAATTTTTTAGGTTATATATCAACGTACGTTTTTCATGCGTTGTTGTAATTCGGACACTCTAGACGAACCTGGGGTTAATTCTAAACATATGGAAATTTGTTATATGTTTTCTCTCCTGAAATCTGGAAACACAAGAGTTCATGTTTGTTCTTTTTCTCTTTTTCGTCTCACTTCGAAAATAAATACGAAACCTCTACACGCTCTTTCCTATTAGAATATCCGTAAAAATCAAAGCTATCACAGAAGCAGTATAGATTTTTGCGATATTATCTCACAAAAACAACTCTTAAGTTTGATCTGCGTTTCTGATTATATTTGTGACAATTATTTCACTGTTCTAGTGGAAATTTAGCAGCTCTTGTCCAAGTTTCAACAGAAGCTTCATGTCACATCTGCTATCTATTTGAATCGAATGCTTTTGTGCGACAACTAAAAATTTAATTCACCATCATCATCTATGAACATCATGCATTTCGGAAATAATCGTGACTCTATCGTTTCTCTATATAAACGAACACAATGACAGCAGCTGTTTGTGTCACAATCGTTTATCATTGTTTACTTTTCAATAATATTCAGAATCATAACATTGACATGTAAAATGACATGTTAGGTATTGGTTTTTCTAAATGCCATTTCATGATGTATGATCACTCGATCACATATTTTATACTTTGATGTAATGCAAGTGTTCCTATGTGTAGATCCTCTTACGATACTATTGATGATGGGATTTAACACGAATGTAGATGGTGGGTTTTGTAGCAAGTTATACTATTACGAAAAAGAGCCTCTTCTTAAAGCTGACTTTACTTTGTTAGTGATTTACAAAGCATATATTATAAAGAAAATAATTCAATCTCGAGTTGTATTAACGAGAGTCGCTCAAATCATACACGTCGATGACACAAAGGAGACATATTTTTCGCATCATGAGCATATGAATAATAGGACTAATTTCAAGTTATAAGAAGGTACAGAAGTTTTATGACCGTATACATATGAAATGGAGGCAACTGTATTTTAAGTTTCGTTGATGAATGAAGACAGACATCTATTGCAAGTCTTTTCTCTTAATTTATAAGAAACGTGACATAATACTAATCAATTTAAATTTCATCTTTCTACACACAATCTAAAATGTGTGGCCATGATACTAAGGATCTTCGACAAATTCTTCTGTTGGATGATTTTTGGATAGCATTATGCATGACGATTTATGAAATTATTGATAACTAACGAAACCTGTAATAATTCAGTTTACCACTACTGTAAAAGAGCATGTGTACCGTATTCATTTACCTTGTATTCCTACTTTTGCTTCACTTGTTCGCAATGGATCTGATTCACGATGATAAAATTCATCATTGTCTATAAGCATGTTTGAGACGTGTGCCAATGTTCTTATTCCACTTAGTTCCGTATTTTGCATGACTATTCTCGATTGAGTTTTGTCAGACTCTTTATATTATATGATTATATCTGCAATATAAAATGAGAAATGTAAGTTTCTGAACGACCAATGGTCTATTGATATCACTTCAAGAAATATTCCACAAATACGACATAGATAGAAATGTGCAGTTCTAGTAAACTGTTCATTAACAACTCACATTGGCTCACTGACGTCCACCAGCTACCTTAACTACATTGATCAGCGTCACTGCAATACTAACACTCATTGGAATATTGACGTTTAGTAAATACTGGCCATACTGATACGAATGTGGGTATGGGTGTGGATGTGGGTTTGCGCTGAAAGAAGGAAGGCCCACACACACACAGTTTCGCACGGATCCCTAGACACACTCTGATACTCACATCCAGAACCTCACACGAGGATTCTATTACATTCATACCCAAATCTAGTAACAAAGGCATGCCAAGATGATTAGTATTATCTCTCTTTAGTTAATTCAGAATTCAGAAAAACTGCATGGTATTGTTGTAGGAATGTACTCCTTAAAGGAAACTTTCGAATGATATTTGGATATCACATAGAAACATTTTGAATGATCGCGTAACTGTAGAAGTATATTTATCATTCGTTTCTAGAAAAGAAGTCCGACGAACTTAGCGAAGATATTTCATTGAGTCACATACAATAATGATGTTGTTATTCAAAAGCCAACTATAGCAGCATTCAGTTTTGCGATGAATGGAGCCGCGAACAATATTGACTCACAATAAATGTTTGTCTTTCATATAGTTTCGTGCAGTAAAAATGTGAAGCAATTGAATTTTGTCTTCAGACATTTCTGTTTACTTTTTTTTTCGATCGAATGTTGACGCAAAAGAAACGAAAGTTTCAAATATGATAGAGTTCTTCTCTGAGCAAGTAAAAAAGCCAAGAAAAACAAGCGAATAAAGTGGGTGGGGTAATTCTCTGCATGCTGCAAACGAATATTGTGAGTTACTTTGTCGTTTTCCATTTTGTTGGGAATACTATCTCAGAGTCCTTAAACACCAATCGTGAGTATTTTTGAATAACAGGATATTTTTTTATTGGACAGTTTTTCAACATTCTCTTAAAATCTGATACCATAAAACGATATGGAACACTATGTCGGCGTCACAGCCAACAATCAAATAAAAATTTTGCAAGTAAATCCATTTGTCCTGTAGAATCAAATAGACACGAAACTGGGCAACTCAATGACATTCTTATTCAGTCAATGTCACTAGTAATACCACTAGTAATGGCTTGTGAAGACGAAGGTGGGATGTGGGTGTTGCTGTAGAGCAGAAAAAGATCCACGCTCACACCCACACCCACACCCACATCTATGAAAATCCGCCCCTAATGGGCACTGCAACGAATTCACGTTCATCAGTAAAACTTTTCAAACCCTATGCAGAATACCGTAGCCCGAAAACACCATTAGTATTTTCGATCGTAAAATACTAGTAGGCCATCTAATCCACTTCGCTAGATAGAATTAAAACCTATGTCAAAGCCATACTCGAAAAAATTGATCATTTGAGCTATACGTCAGCCATTCTATTATTTTCTTCCCCAAAGACCAAACTACACTGCAAGGTTTCCTCCTCTTTCAAAGAGACCTTCTTATTGCATATTACGATGTAAACTTACTGATCAATCTCTTTCGAATTCGTTGCCTTATTAGAGTTCACTGTCAATGTGCGTCGAAACACAGATCAGCAAAAATATTAACGTTACGATGTAGAGCAAACGAAACTGAAACTTACCGTGCCAATAATAATTTGAAGCTGAACAATACTTTGCAAGAAAAACTGACGACGTTCACTCGTTAGCAAGCATTGAAAGCGACAAATAAGAATAAATGGTTTTGAAAAACGAAAGTATCTTTTCTGCAATAGACAAACAAGCACGCGAGTTGAAACAGCAGCATGAAGGTAAAGGTGAACAGTGAGTGAAACGTACTGCTGATGCATGCGCAGCACTTTTTTCCCACCCGATTGTAAGCTGATCTGGGTAGGGCTGTAGCTGTATGTTTGGCTCGGTGCATGTGCTATTGTGGGCATGGATACCTGTGAATAGTAGTATGGATGTTGTGTCCGACTCAGAGAAAATTCTGACAAAAGCCCACCTAGGCTAAGTCTCACACCACAACCACACCCTACATTTGCAGATCCAGATCCGGAATTTACACCCACACGAATAACCATTTTCTCCTTAACTGACAGGAAGTAGTATAAATAAAAATGAGTGCCGTACACCTTCCTTCTTTTAAATATACAGATTGGTTGATAAATAACTATGTAATAAGAAATTTAGATACCGTTGCTAGATACCGCCTGAAGGAGCCAAAATTTCCATGAATGAGAGAGGCTTGTTCAAAACGTTTTTCGTAAGAGAAACATTAATAAATAGTGCTCCAAGCTATAACTTCTACCTTACCAAGGATTTAGCACCTGTTACTGGCTTAGAAATCCTTATACGATGACCCATACCCATTTCTAAGAGTGGGTGTGAGTGCAGAAAAGACTCAGATCTACACTCATGTTTTATTCTGAATCTGAAATTTAGTGAGTGTATACACTTACGTTACAATGGATTTTTAATTTTTGCATGCAAGTGGTCATAAATA
>CAJNOL010001405.1:0-65874 GCA_905250125.1 Rotaria sordida | reverse complement strand
TACTATTACTCGGTTGATGTTGTTGATAGGACTTCAAATTATCAATTGATACACCAAAGAAACAATCATCTGCACAGCCAATTGGATAATGTCCACAAGATTTCAACAAACCATGATTTGCTGTGTCTACTTCAAATGTTAGATCATATTTTTGGCGGCTATTAGGATTAGATACATTTAATGATTGTAAACATGCTGAATAGATATTATCCAGTGTTCCTAGTTGTATTTCACCCGAAGTTTGACCATGTGAATATAATTGATCCTTATTCTCAAACCAATGTTTACGTAGTTGACCACGATCAAACGCACTGAACTCACGCCCGACAACCTATTATCAATTCGAAAATAAAAATAAAAATTAGAAAAAAAAATTTCTAATTCATCATAAAAATCATTGAGAATCTTGCCCATCTCGAATGAAGGTTTTGTAATCCAATCCTAGCTAAACGAAGTTGATAAAACTTAAAAATATTTTTTGCTAGTTGTCAATTTTTGTACATTTTTTCTCTGCAGTCGTGCTTCGCGACGTCATCTGCAAGAATCCCAAGAGATTGGCTTTAAACGACGTTCATTTTCGAGATATTGATTTTGTTCTGAATTTTGGAAACTGAACTTTGAAGATTTGCAAAAACATCGACATATTGGTTATCGATAGTATTGATCATCGAGATCAGCTTAGTTTTCAATTTGCAGTCAATTAAACTGTGTTGACATTTTGACACAAATACTTTAATGTCATCGAGAAAAGTAACTCGCAATTTTTGACCAATTTTACAAACCATTTGAAAAAGGATCGATTTTTCTGGTAATTGAAAATAGAGTTTCCAAACTGTCGATTTATACAAAAAAAAAGACCTACAGTAATTTCAAGGTTTTCCTATGAGAAATGAATGTCCATTCTTTTTTTAACAGGCATTTTCCTAAGATAGATATTCAGTAGAGTGAGTGCACTATCTAATGTCAAGCGCCGCTTTTTTTAAATGATACTATCAAGAAATGTTGTTTTCTCTATGATACATTGTCATAGTTAGCGCGATCTCTTCTCATAGACTAATGAGTTTTACTAAGAATCCTATTGTTTAAGGTTTTTCACAGTATTTTTACTTCCTAAATGTTAACCAAAAAGTAACAATAGATTCGGAATTAGCACAAAAAAAAACCTACATCTAATGAAGTATCTTTCGATCATTTTTACCAAAATTTTGATCAGTTTCTTACAAAACAGAGATTTTTCAGGATTCTACATTAAACATTGAGCTCATATTTTTCTAGAACAATTTCAAGCGTTCGACACCTATGACAACTAGTTTTTCATATATTTTCACATACTACGTGTTTCAAAAATTTTTAAAGTGAATTTTTAAAGGCTTTATAGAAAACCGTTCAAAAACTGGTCGCTAGTACTTTTTGACATCATAAGACAGAACAGATAGGAAAATCTATAAAAATATGTTTTGTCTTTCGAACTAGTCAACTCAATACTAAATATCGACGTGTCAATGAAAAACTACGCAGTATGTCTCATTATAAACTATATTTTAATATTTCGACTTTCTACCCTCTCTCTGCCACGCACCTTTCCATTTAGAACGAATATTGTTGTACTGCTCCTATACCCAGTCCATGAACTTCTTCCGCTTGTGTATTGATATGAATTATTCCATAGTTTTTTAACATGTTGCCATTGATTGTAACTCCGAATATATTTTTCATTGATATCTCTTGGAATATCTGTGAAGAATAAAAGAAAGAAAATTCTACTTTAGTCGAATGGGTTTATCTATGAAATTTATATTACCTGTATCTACTATGTGAATTAATAGGAAAGAAATAACTGTGAATATTATCATCAGTGTTTTCATATCTTTTAACGATCTTGATTACACCAACCGAGTGTACAAATATTTTTTCTTGTAATATAACTACTTGAAAGAAGGGCCAATCTAAGTAGAGAAGATGTTTTCTTCCTTCATGTTATTATACAGAAAGAATTATCTGTATAGCACATATTAAAAGAAGAAAACAAGAACTGATTGATGGTATGTTGATAAGTTGTATTGACTTATAGTTGTGTTGATATTCTACGATTACGAGAGAAAAAACAGAAGAAGAAGTAAATATCAGAGAAAAACTTCCTTGTCTACCATCAACATAGAGTACAATTAATATTTTGCTTTATTTTGTGCGTCCAAAACTTCGAATAAGATGTAATATAACGACTCAACCAAGAGAAAGCTGTTCTCAATTCCACACAATATTTTCATCTTCTAGCAAATGATAAATTCAATGAAGAACTTTGAAGAAAAGTAACTCTGAACAAACTCACACAATTAGGAATCTCTAATGCTGATACTATTGGGTAGATGCAGAGATGAAGCTATCCTCAGTCAAACACGCATGACTATGAAAAATCTTGCGCACACATACTCGATTTCACCAGGCATGAAAACCCAGTATTATCTTGAAGAAGATATGTAAATGTTCATATATTAACTAGATTAGAAGCTGAATATCCTAAGGTATATTCTTGAAAAAGAATATTCATTTTGATTGAAGCTTTCAAGACGAAATTTCTTAATTTGATTTTTTTCAATAAATACCTAGGAGTAGATGGGTCGAAAATTTAGTCAAATAGTCAAAACTTTCGAAGGAAGAGTCATGGGCAGTAATCCTTTTAGACTTTTTACTAACTCAATATACTCGATCAAGTGAGATATAAATGGGTGAAATGGAATGATACATCTCGGATGGTCTCGTCGTACGAATAATTACCATTGATAAATCGTTGGAATTTTTTAGTTCCTATCCTTGCTGAATGCCTTGAAATGTTCATGTTATTAAAACTATTGTCTCTTGTATACTTTTAAGATAATTGTAAGGTGATTATCATAGCTGAGATTGAAACAACTACTGAGGGTTTTTAAACAAAGGAATAAGCAGAATAATCAACTAAGAAATTCATTCCTTTTATTTTCTGGATAACAACAAATCTAATAATTAAAATATCCAATTGGATAATTTTAACTTAATTGACATATATCTCTCAATAGAATAATGAAAAAGCCATAATTTAAATGAGTTATAAAGATGTATTGATTATTATTGGAAAACTTGTCAATGCGTCCTCCAAGAAGAGCCGAAATGTGAAAATCACAAACTATGAGCGTTATAAATTTAATATATATTATCAAGATTATTTGATTTATTTAACATCGTAATATTGAAAAAAATTACTTATATTGTCATATATATCTTTGGTGCATAACTTCTATTCTCTTAATGATAATATCTACACGATGCATGTCACACAAAGCAGCAGATATAATTTTTATTGATTGTTTTATCGGTTCAACTACTATATTAGCCAGCTATGCATATTTATTTTATTGCTTACTAAGCTATCACGCATATTATTCTTTCTCTCAACTAATTTTCATATAAAGTGTTGAGTTTTAACTAAAATTAGAATTCAATTACTTCATATTTTTTTAGTGTCGTCTTATTGTTAGCCTTCTAGATGGAAAATACCAATGCTTTACTCATTAACACCTAAAATAAAATCTTTTCCCTTTTTCACAAAGCTGTTAATGCAATCCCTGTGGGATTAAAACGCGAAACACGATCTGATCACTGTCACTGACTACATAAAAAATGACCTCATTCGATTGATTTATGGAGTGATTTCTTCATCATTCTTTACAGAATTCTCTAGAACTGCAATAAACATATAGCTCATACGTTCATAGTAAGCCTTAATGATATGGTGTCTATAATAGTCTGCGGATACCGTCTGTCGCGATTTGTAACGGTGTCCTAAGGTATCTGTAACAGGATCTCAATGTGCCTATGACGGCTTATCATGGCTCAATAATGACTTAATAATGAAATATTAAACATGATTAAATATTTAATATTTTAAATAATAAATATCAAATACTCTAATTATTAAATATTTAGAAAATTATTAATTGATTCACTCATAATTTCCCTAATTAGCTAATTAGTTAATTTATTCGTAATGGTCTGTAATGAGGGATGGGGTAACGGTTGTCATGGAAACATATCCAATAATATAACCAGTAAACGATTGAAAAATTCAACTATAAGAATTAGTTTTAAAATTTTTAAAATTTCATAGATGAGTGAAAAATATAGTTGATATTAAAAATAATCAATTTTATTCAAAATATCGATATGAATTGCTGAAGGTTTGTCTCTATTAGAATGCAAATCAATATTATTAAAATAAACACAAAAACAGAAAAACTTTGAATAAAATAGTGAAATGAAAAAAGAAAAGTATTAGTTGAACATCAATTTCTTGATGATCGCAAAATGAAGCAGATTAAGAAATTCATTCAGGATGATTATTTCTAATTTATTAATTTCTATATCGTATTCAATAATATTTAGTGCTCTTCGATAGATAAGAGTCTAATGAAAACCTATGAAAGACTATCTAAAGATACGAACTTTTTTAACAAAACAAATCTTCGAATATAACAAGCTGTAGCTGATATTGATAAATAAATATTTTTTTGAAATTTTATTTCACGATGTTTTATCACTTTTTTTTTACAATTAATGTATTTAAGTGACATGATAAGAAAATTTATGAGAATCCTCATTTGAATATCTTTTATTGAATCAATATTAGAATTTAAGATTATAGATAACAAATTCTAAAATGATTATTAATATTTTAACGTTGTTCGACGTTGCAAAAAACGCTCAGATGACATTATATAATCAAAATAGTATTGCATATTTTTAAACATTAAATATATTTTTATACGTAGATAGATTACCTGTATGGAATAGCTATGGGAAACTTTCACAGTTTTCAATATATAAGACAGTAGTTTTCACAGATCTTTACATATTCAAACTAAAGTTATGAATTGGTACACATAATCATATCATTTTTTGATATAGACAGATGTATATATACTATTTAGATAAAGTCGTTTGACAAACCCAAACATAAAATTTTGTATGAGGCTTTGAACCCTAAAAATCTTATTATCACTGTTGAATCTCATTAAAATTTATGCGATTGTCTTTGAAATAAACTATTTGTAGATTGAAGCTAAACAATTACGATTAATCTTGATGAAGTGCATTATATGAAGATCTGCTTGCTGGAAGAAAGATTATTCTTCATTCACGAACGATGTTTTATGACATTTTCATAATATTTAAGTATAGAATGTCTTACTAATATCTCGAATGCAACTCATTAAAATCTTCTAATATTCAAAATTAATGGTTTAGGAGCAATAATATAAATATTTCATTCGGTAATACTTTATATCTATACCTATTATCACTTGCGAGCTCATCATTTATTGTTTTACTGATCTCTGAATACTTCTCAACTTTATTGAATAGATGCATATGTCCAGTGAAATACAATACAATACAATAGCAATGGTTTTTTTCTCGCTTTTAAATCAAGAAAAACAGTCTTCATGTCTTCCATATTCCTACCGATTTCAGTCAGTAAAATACCAGCAACTCTTTTCATCATTTATTGATTGTATACGAGCATGTATGAATCTGTTTTACAATCATACAAGCAGAAATAGTTTTCAATTGATATACATTTGTGATACATATAGTTCTAGTGATACATGTTTGGATAGGAGAAGTTTTCCTGTTATCATTGTAACATATGTTAAAATTGTATGAATAAACACAAGTTGAATATTATTTCTTTATGAATCTTAAAAATTAACGAAAAAGAGACAGTTATTGAAAAATACGAAAACGAAATATCGTTTTATTATATATATTTTTTCGAATGAATATAAATAAAAAAGTTACTTTAATTAGATTATCAGTGATGATACTCTTTTGCCTATATAAAAACTAAAATGATGTTTATTCTTGTTTGATTCACATTAGCAGCATGCCAATCGTATGCATAATGAGGAAAAAAAATATACAGACGATGTCCTTGATTTTTTTGTTCTTCTCAACAAGAGAAAAAAGCTTCGTTTTGAAAGAATCGAAAAAAATATACAACGTATGAGAAAAGATATCAATGAAATAAAACTTATGTCATGCTTCACATGAAACATAAATGCAAATGGTAAAAAATAATCATACAATAAACGACGTTGATGGGTTTTTTGACAAGCATACCTTTGATTGAGATTAGGCATAGGTTGTTATTAAGTATCGACAAAAAAAGAAAATATTAATATTTGACGTCGTAGAAAAACCTAGAAAAAAAACGCCATGTGTCGAATATATAAATACAAAAGGTAAACTCTGTTCATACACATCATTCAGTATTACATTGAAAATGAGTCAACAACGACGACAACGTATGACTGAAAACTATTTAGTCATATGGGTTGATGCGAATATTAATATGGAAAATGAAGATTGTCAACACATACTCTCACAATTACGAGATGTTATCAATGAAGTCAAGATTTGCATCACGGTAGATGAATGCATCAGATTACTCAATGAAAACAAGGAGGAGACATCTTTCGTTATCTCCTCTGGTAAACTTGGACAAGTTCTTGTACCAACTATTCATAGAATGCAAAATCTTGATAGTATATATATTTTTTCTCACAACAAGGAACTTCATGAAGAATGGGCTAAACATTGGAGAAAAATTAAAGGTATTAACGAATCAATCGAGTCTATATGCAAAATGTTGCAAATAGCTATCAAGCAATATAATCAAAATAATACAATGGTCAGTATAATTAGTGCTGATGCAGATGGTTCTAGTCAAAATCTTAATCAGCTAGAACCCTCTTTCATGTATACCCAAATATTCAAGGAAATACTCCTTGATATGAAACATGATCAACAAGCTATCAAAGATTTGGTAATCTTCTGCCAAGAACAATATCAAGGCAATAGTAGAGGACTGAAAATTATTGATGAATTTCAACGTACTTATCATCCAACATTGGCGTTATGGTGGTATACCCGTGAATGTTTTACATATACAATGCTGAATAGAGCATTACGAACACTTGATGGTGACATTATTATCCGAATGGGATTTTTCCTGTGTGATGTTCATCGACAAATTGAAGATTTACACAGCAAACAGGCCAGTCAGTATCATGGGAAGTCGTTTCTAGTTTATAGAGGCCAAGGATTATCGACAGGTAACTTCGAGAAACTCACAAAGAACAAAGGTGGTCTCATATCGTTTAATAATTTTTTATCCACCAGTACAGATCGTGATGTCTCCTTCATTTTTGCCGAAGGCACCTTAGGAGCACCCGATATGGTTGGTATCCTCTTTCAAATGACAATAGATGCAACTGTCTCATCGACTCCGTTCGCCTCCATCCAGGAGGTGAGTTATTTCAAGGACGAAGAGGAACTTCTCTTCTCGATGCATACAGTTTTTCGAATTGGTAAAATTCGAAAAATTGACGAGCAAAGTCCACTTTATGAAGTGGACCTTATACTTACGGCCGATGACGATCAACAACTTCGTCAATTAACCGATAGTATACGACAAGAAACATCGGGTGGCACTGGATGGTATCGATTGGCTCAATTACTGCTCAAAATAGGTCAATTTGATAAAGCCGAAGAATTGTACATGGCACTACTAGAACAGGCCTCTGACGACGATGATAAAGGACATATCTATCACGAGTTAGGTGGAGTGAAATGGCAACAAGGCCAATACGAAAAAGAGATAAAGTTTTACGAAAAGTCCCTCGAAATCAAACGAAAAACTCTACCAGAAGATCATCCTTCATTGGCTAATACCTATAACAACATTGGTCTCGCATATAACAACATGGGTAACTACTCGAAAGCACTTGAATTTTATCAGAAAGCGCATAAAATCTGCGATAAAGCTGTATTTCCGAATCATACCGATTTGGCTGTTTCCTACAGCAACATCGCTTTCGCATATAACAACATGGGTGACTACTCAAAAGCACTTGAATTTTACGAAAAAGCACATCAAATCTACGAAAAAGCCCTGCTTCCAAATCATCCAAATTTGGCTATTTCCTACAATAACATCGCTTTCGCATATACCAACATGGGTGACTACTCGAAAGCACTTGAGTTTTACGAAAAAGCGCATCAAATCTATGAAAAATCTCTGCCTCCAAATCATCCCGATTTGGCTAGTTCCTACCACAACATCGTTCAAGTGTATAACAATATGGGTGACTACTTGAAAGCACTTGAATTTTACGACAAAGCACATAAAATCTACGAAAAAGCTCTACCTCCAAATCATCCTAATTTGGCTACTTCCTACGACAACATCGGTCAAGTGTATAACAACATGGGTGACTATTCGAAAGCACTTGAATTTTACGACAAAGCACATAAAATCTACGAAAAAGCTCTCCCTCCGAATCATTCCCATTTGGCCATTTCCTACAATAACATCGCTCTAGTATATAACAACATGGGCGACTACTCGAAAGCACTTGAATTGTACGAAAAAGCGCATAAAATCTACGAAAAAGCTCTGCCTCCTAATCATCCATTATTGGCTACTTCCTACAGCAACATCGGTCTCGCATATGACAACATGGGTGACTACTCGAAAGCATTGGAATTTTACGGAAGAACATTAGAAATTGATAAGAAAACTCTGCCTCCAAATCATCCCGCTTTAGCTACTTCCTACAACAACATCGGTGCAGCATATAAGAAAATGGGTAACTACTCGGAAGCACTTGAATTTTACGAAAAATCACTTAAAATAAGAGAAAAAGGTCTGCCTCCGAATCATACCGATTTGGCTAGTTCCTACAACAACATCGGTGCAGTATATAAGGACATGGGTAACTACTTGAAAGCACTTGAATTTTACGAAAAATCAGTTGAAATAAGAGAAAAAGTTCTGCCTCGGAATCATCCCTCGTTGGCTACTTCTTACAACAACATTGGTATGACGCATTGTGACATGAATGACTACACAAAAGCACTCTCATTCTTAGAAATGGCACTTGCTATCTGTCGAGAATCACTTCCGTCAACACATCCTCTAATTAAAGTAACGAAAGATAACATTGAACATGTTAAAAAGAAAATGTAAACGATTGTTTTTGCTTGCTCAATAAATTTATTCGCAGTGCTATTTATTTCGTTTTTCTCTGCTAATTTTGGCTTACGCGTGCGCGTGATAAGAGATAGATCCCTTGTCATGCCATAGGTGCCACAGAGCGGACTACGGCGGACTGGTAGGACAACGGCCGAAGGTATTTCGTATCAACAGGTAGGAACCAACGACACGTAGAGACCTTCCCCAGTGCCACATTGCTGGGTGTGAGTGTGTTGCGTGTATGCGAAGTGTGGATGTGGGTGTGGTTGTTGATCTACTCTGCTTTTACATTCACATCCACACCCACACCTCAGACATTGCAATAGTTGAGCTAATCGATGAACATTCAACTGTCAATTAGAATCAAAAAAAGAATGAATGTTAACTGTTGCTAGACGAAAATTTGATATACACAGCATCTTAAATACAAATATTGAAGTTTGAGTCATGAGCATATTCGAATAATTCGACAAAAAAGTCAACCAGTCACTTTTTTCAAGAACTTCTTTTTTTTTGAAGTTGTTCAAAAATACAAAGTCTCTTTCAATAAATACTTTCATAATTATACTAATCTGTCAAACATAATTTTTGATAAAAACAATTTC
Organism: Rotaria sordida; assembly: GCA_905250125.1. Taxonomy (NCBI): domain Eukaryota; kingdom Metazoa; phylum Rotifera; class Eurotatoria; order Philodinida; family Philodinidae; genus Rotaria; species Rotaria sordida. The sequence goes on along the minus strand of CAJNOL010001405.1, from coordinate 56,202 downwards.
TAATTTTCTCTACAATAGATGTCATGGCTTGACGCATCGATTTTCGATTCGGTTAGATCTCGAAATTCAATATTGGTCGCTGAGAGTGTCACTCTCGGATATGGACATGGATGATAAGACTTTAACATGGATACTAACCATTCAGGTTTGTCGAATATCTTAACTAAACATGAAGAATTTTTTATTAATGTTTTGATGTTACACAAAGAGGTTATTTGATATAGATACCATTTTATAGTCAACTGATTTGTGTGACTAAATATAAAATTAATATTTAGAAATCTTTCCAAAAGCTAACAAGGAAGAAAATTGGAGGTGTGGATGGCAGGCACACTCATACTTCGATACTCCATCTTCATATCTACACCTACAGCTTTATATTTCTCTTTGTCATTTTATTTTAACAATCGAGCTCCAATCATCATTCAGTTCTTTTGAGTTGTATTTAACATCAGTGAAACTCAAAAAAATACTTATAAAATGCTTGATCAAGAATGAAATGCAAATGAAGAACTCTATCGAAGTTACATTATCAGAGTGTGGATGTAGATGAAGATTTATCACTCACTCAAACCCAGTAAACGTCGAATATGACTTCCGACTACAGTTCAATCTCGTTCATAACTTGTGAATTCATCGATAAAAGAATGATTGATTTGAATCAAAATCACATCTGAATATAAATATTTAAAGATACATGCGAATTGATTTAGCTGCTGTGTTCAATCATTTTATCAGCAATATCGAATCTCAATGGACTAAAGAAGAGAATATGAGCATCGTGAAATGTCACTGCTGATGATGATGGTGAAGAGTTTTCTTTAATGAACGTAAACGTGATGCAAAGATCAAATTTAAAATAAATCAACATTTTTCCAGATTAGATATCGATGAGAATTATCATTAGATCTAATTAAATCTATTTAGATCCGATTCCTCAAAGAGAGACAAAAAACGATCTCTAATCGAATTGAATCGAAGTCGTATTTCAAACACGTAGTCACTGATAATTGCTCAATTTATCAATGAAGAAATCTACTTTGATCTTCTTCTCATTTATTTTCGATATGACAAAAGAAAAATTTTCTTTATTACTTATTCCATGAATATTTCGAAATAAATACATTTGGTATGAGAGTAGAGTAAAATCGAAAAATTGCATATGTTCTCCTTTCGTAGCACAATCATTATTTTCATCTATTGTTTATTTCAATATTTTCTTTCATTCTAATATTTATTCGAGGAAAAATCTTTTCAGCAGGAGATTCTAGGTTAAATTCAATCTAACTTCTTCTACTTTACAAAGAAAAACAAGTGTTCATACGAATCAAAATATCATTTTTTGAGATCATATCATTTTCATCTAGGAATTACAAAACAAAAAATCCAGGATCACTGGGTGCAAATAGCAAGACGAGACAAAAAAAAGTTGGATTATTTTGCTTTCGCACTAATCAGTCGATCGGTCATTAGATTATACATCTTCAAATATTTTGCATATTGAGTTTTGTTAGTACGCAGACCCTGAAGAACTTTTCGTTGGCATGTTGTGACAGGATCCATCATCGTCTTGGTCATCTGCCAGTCACAAACCATCAAAAATTCATCGTTCTCGTCGTAATTAACATTCTCAGGACAGAAACGTGTTTCTTGGGTTTCTGTGAAATTAAGAGCGGCCACAATTTCGGCACCTACAAATACATTCTACAACTTTGCATACATTTCGAGCATTTGTAACACTGTTAAAAATGAATCAGGTGACGTAAACTCTTGAAGACGCTTCGCGGGTGTACAAATGGAAGCCACGGATTTGCTTTCCAAGCAGTCATTCGTATTATTTATTATCTTTTTCGCCATATATACTTTTGTCTTGGCGGAGGTACAACAATCTCTTGTGGCATTGCAATACAAACTGATAGTTTTCTTTGCGAACGGTGACAGATTCGTCAAAAATTGATTAAAATGATTTTTTAATTGACGTAAGTCTTGTTCAATCTTTTTATTCACTGGAGCTTTTTTGCTGGAACTCTTCTGACTGATAGAATCAGCCGAAAGACAGCAAAGAATGATCACGCAGAGAAGAAAACCAACACGCATTTTGGTTTGATCTAAAATAGAAAAACGGTATATTGTGTGCCATGATGGAGAGAGAAAATATGATGGATAAGATTCAGACTTTGTCTGTTTCATAAAACAACAATTATCTTGATATTCGAAGGTAATTTTGTCAACACTATAATATAGATATTGGTGACATGTATGTGTGAAAAAATAAGTATGAAAGATACTATTGATGACAGGTCTCGAATTGTAAGAGATGTGTGGTATGATGTTTATTCTAATGGTAATTGGGTGAGATAAGTTTTTGACACATTATTGCTATCAGTTCTATTGAGTAGCGCAAAAAGAATAGTACTCTTGCTATTTTTATTTTATTTCTCTTTCATAGGGTCAATCGAGGAATAACTTTTTACCAAAATATTTTACGTGAAGTTCTCTACAAAAAAATACAATGACTTTTATGCAATGAAATGATGATTTAAAATATGATACAAATGATAATTTCGACTAGAAAAATATGCAAAAAATAATTTAAAAATACAGTAAAACTTCTCTATAGTGAACACCAATGGGACTCTTAAAAAAGTGTTCACTATATGGAGGTTTTGCATTAACTGATCTTTTATACGTATATAGTGCACGTATAATATAATTGATTGATGACTACGTACATTTCATGTTAGTATTCACCCCAATGAAGAGTTGAGTAAGCTGCGAATCCAACTGAGAGATAAGAAAATGAAGTTGTGATTGTTGAGTGGCAACTAGAGGATGCAATCGTCTGACCATCTCCATTACTTCGATGATCTTGGGTAGTGTTTCAGTAGACATATCGTCATCTTACAATTGTGTGTAAATAGAAAAGTGCAATATTCTTTTATATGTGACTGATCAACTATTCATTTTCATTGTTCCTTTTGTTCTATATACGCAATGAATTTTCGTGTGTGGTGTGGATGTGCATGAAGACTAGTTGTACACCCACGCTCCACACTCACACCCCGCACCCACACCCCGCACCCACACCTTTATTATGAAGACAGTATCGATTCAATTGGATTAAAATATTCTAAGGAGTTATTCGTCAATTTGATTAATAAAATCATTAGTTTAAGGGTTATTTCTATCGTATGATCAATAGGTATTTTGAAATTGTTGAATGAATTATTATTATTATTTTTAATAAGATAATAAATGTCTACTGACAAGGGAATACTTTCGCATAACAATTGAGGAGATGGTTGTTGATTTAGGTGGGGCTGGAAGACTGGGTGCGACTGAGAGTGTAGATATTCTCAAGTCGTGACTTATAACGAGCTATATAAGTGTCAGAATTTTTTTGGCTGACAACAAATTTTTCAAATTATCGAGTTAGAGATTTTTGAACAGCGTAGTAAACAACAATATTATGATACGGTCATTGATAATCAATAACAAGAGAAGTTTGTTCAACTATTATACGACGTTCAGATTGAGGCCCAAATGAAATCCATCGTTTAATACTAATATCGCCTAAATGGCAAACAACAATAATCTAGAATCAAAAAAATCAAAAAGAAAAATGAAGACAGTTCTTTGATGTAGATTTTCGCGAAAAGGTGAAAAATGTTCGGTGAAAACTGATCGTAGTGGAACATGAATAGGAGATAAGCAACGAGTAACTGTAAAATACATTAATCTATCTAATCTATGTAATATAAATCCTTTTTTTAAAACTCGTTTCACTCAGAACATGTGTTAGAAGTGTTTGTGGCCATTCACATAAGATAAGTGGAGGTAGTGCAGGAGGACGTGGTGCATGTTTGTCTATAAAAATTAGTGGAGATGGCGATGATTATCGTGGACGTTCTTTAGTGACGAATGGCTAAAATCATACAAAGATTAGTAAGATTGAATTTGTAAATAACTTGTCTAATTACTCCTGATTCTCGAACAGATGATGGTTGAAGATATTGGATAAAAACCCGTTGTTCTAGTGCTACTGGTTCTTCAGGTAGTGTTCGTCGAATAATTTGCGGATTAGGATCGATAAAAACATTATCACCTAATTTTCTAAGATATTCATTCGTTTCTTCCGTACTATATGTGTCAATCACCGTAGCATTAGCCCACTCAGGAGGTGCTAGTGTACTTCCATATGAAATATATTTATCAGCCGTACGTTTTGAAGCATCGTAATCACTACCATTATAGTTGTATCGATCAAATTGATTAGTAGTATAATCATTACGATAGAGTCTTCTAGCTGTTGAGTCATATGATGAATTATTCAATCCTTCAGTATTTGAAAACGAATGACGAAATTCATTTCTATCAATCCTAAATATGTATATATATATATATATATATATATATATATATATATTTGTATTAATCATTTGATTTAAATTCTAAATTCATACTTTTCATATTGATTTGTATCAACATGTTTGAATAAATTGTCAGCTCCATTTCTAGTTGCCATTATACGGAATCGATAAAGTACAAATTAATTCTTCAAGTAAAAGAAAACTAATGATCGTTAGTTTATATATCTATAACGTTAACATCACATGTTTGAACGATCATCATGGAGAATTTTTTTAACATTAAAAGTACTCTTAGTGATATTCTTTTGAATTTGTTGCTAAAAAAGATTAGAAGCGGGTGTGGGTGTGGATGAGTGCGACTGGGCGTGCGGGTGTGAGCAACGGTATCGGTCTTGATGTGATCGTGGATGTGGTGCTGAGTATAATCCAGGCTATGGTCCGAGAAGTAATCGCGAATGTAATCCTGGGTGCATGAGAGAGTGTGCGTAAGGTCCTACGTGTAGCCATGAATGTGGGTGAGGTAGTGTTTGTGGGTCATGAAGTAGGTAAAGGTGCTTGTCTGAGGTGTGCAGTAAGTGAGTTTATGTGTGTGGGATTCGCTTAAGATTGTGGATGGGAGTTGGCTGCACTGTTGATCGCAATCTATGTGGGTTTCGATGTGCGGATGACTGTGAGTGTGAGTGAGTATGTGGGTATGAAGAAATGTGGACGTCAGTGAGAGCAATGGTGTTGGCCTTGTTATGGTCCTGGATGTAGCTCTGCGTATAATCTTAGGTGTTTAAGAGTGTGTGCCCATAGTGCAAGGTGTGGGCGTGGGGGTGGACAAGGTGTTAGTTGTGAGCTTTGTGGCTGTGAGTGTGTGGCTCTGGGTTTTGCAGTGATTAAGGGCGTGGGTGGATGTGAGTTTGACTGTTGATGAGCAACTGTGTGGGCTTGGGTGGAAGAATGAGTGTGACTGGGTGTGTGGGTGTGAATAAATGCGGACTTCAGTGTGACCAACGGTGTTGGCATTAATGTAGTATTGGTACGATTCAGGGTGTAATTCTGGGTGTTTGGGTTTGTATTACCCAATGTATATGCGTGGATGTGCATGAAGTGGTGGGCGTGGGTTAGGTATGCACCGAGCCCTAACTTCCTGGGTTTCGGGAATCCCGGGTTCGTAGTGGTATCCATGGGTTCTCAAGTCCTACTATAGGGGATACCCTTGGACCGTCAAGTTCTGATATAGGGAGATACCCTTGGGCCTTCAAGTCTTACTATAGGGGGATACCCTCAGGCCATCAAGTCCTCCAATACAGAGGTATGTAGCATCATCTAGAATGCTAGAGAGAAAAGTGGGATACTAAAGCTGATTGATTGATAATCGACCAATCAGAAGCGATGAAGCGGTTTCTTCGCTATTGTAAAGACAAAATATTGTCATGTTCAAGTCAAGTGAAAGAGAACCCCAGATAACCCTAATATTCGCCCGAACATGACAACGATTTTTCCTTACAATAGAGGAAAAAACCGCACTAAAATCTGATTAGTTGATAATCGACCAATCAGATTCGGGGAAGCTGTTTCCCAGCTATTGTAAGCCCAAAACATAGGATTATTCAGGCTGATCTTCCGGTTATCGAGGTTCCTGCTTCACTTGACCCGAGCATGAGTAGGTTCTGTCTTTACAATAGCGAATAAACAGCTTCCTCGATTTTGATTGGTCGATTGCTAACCAATCAGATTGTAGTGCGGTTTTTTCCTCTATTATTCGGACAAAACATACGATTGTTCGGGCCGATCTTAGGATCATCTGGGATTCTCTTTCACTTGACCCGAACACGAGTAGGTTTTGTCCTTACAATAGCGAAGAAGAAGCTTCTTCGCATCTGATTGGTCGATTATCAACCAATCAGCTTTAGTATCCCAGTTTTCCCCCTAGCATCCTAGATGATGCTGCGTACCCCTGTATTATGGGACTTGAGGCCCCAAGGGCATCCCTCTATAGTAGAGCATGAGAATCCAAGGGTATCCTCTTATAGTAAGACTTGAGGGCTCAAGGGTATTCCCCTATAGTAGAACTTGAGAAACTAAGAGTATGTCCGAGGGGGAAAAAGCGGATGCCGTGTATCGGAGATACGGTGGTGATACGTACGATACACACGATACGGTGGCGATACATACGATATGGACGGTACGATTACAGGCCACAGAATATATGTAGAACTAAGGAGATAAAATTTGATTGAATGATGAAAATAGAAAATCTAGATGATAGAACTCATGAGGTTAAAGCCTCTCCTCCTAAGAACAAAGTTAATTTTCGTTAAAAATTTCAAAATTGAGATAAATGTATGGAAGGAGAGCAAAGAGGAAAACAGTGGATTGACGGCCCGCAGGATTGTACGGATCGCGAATACGAATGTTTCGCTGGCTGTACCCTTAAATCCTTAAAGGCTATATTTTGGAGGTGCCCTTAGGTCCCTAAAAGCTATATTCTGGAGGTACTCTTAAGTCCTCAAGGACTATATTTTGGAGACACCTCAGGATCTCAAGTCCTACATTTTCGAGATGCCCTTAGATCCTCAGGTCCTATATTTTGGAGGTACCCTTAGGTCCCCAAAGACTATATTCTGGACGTACCCTTAGGTCTTCAGGCCCCATATTTTGAAGGCACCTTATGACCTCAAGTCCTATATTTTAGAGGTACCCTTAGGTCCTCAAAGGGTATATTTTGAGGTATCCTTAGGTCGTCAAGTCCCATATTTTGGCGATACCCTCAGGTCCTTAAGGGCTATTATATAGCGGTACTTTTAAGTCCTCAAGTCCTATTATATAGGGGTACTCATAGGCTATTGAGTACCCTCATAGAATAGCTCTGGATGACCTATGAGTAATCTATAGGATAGCCCTTGAGGACCCATGAGTACCCTTGTAGGATAACTCTTTAGAACCTAGAATAGCCCTTGTTGACCTTTAATCTTTGATCTGTCACAGACAGACATTGGGAGAGCGTTAATATTTATATAATAACAATGGGAGTGAGGCAAAATTTTATTCAATCACAATTAATTGGACGTATTTTTAGATAAATTTTCTTCAAGATCAAATTCAGGTTCAGGTCGTACTTGTCATTCATATACAGTACATGATTGTGATTCTTGACAATGAACACTTAGTAGTTTGAAACGTCGAAAAAAGAAAATTTTATCTAAAAGTACGTGAATTTAATTATGATGTGAATAAAATTTGCTCCACTCACATTATTGTTATATGAATATTAACGCTGTTTATATAAAATATTCAAAAAATAGTTCATAAATACTCTATTTTTAACTAAGTTGTCGAATGTCATTTGTTTTTGGCAATATCTTTTAAATTTTATCTAGAGTGATGTGATCTATATCGTACTTCTTTGAAAAACATGCACAATTTAACTACAATTCTTGGTTTTGACATCAATGAAATTTTACTTTTTGGTTCTGGTCCCAGTACAGTTTTATTTTTGGCCCCAATCTCGGTCCCTGTTCCTGAAAAGTTTAAATATCTGATCCCACACACTTCTAGTCTATATATATAATAAAAATAATGTGTTATTTAAAAAAAGGCTGTCAGTGCAATCTCTGCGGGATTAAAATGTGAAACATGATGGCACTGGTAACATTGTAAATAGAAGACTTCAGCTACATATGTTCGGAATTGCTATCTACTATTAACGGTAATTTGGTACAGTAAGATCAGAGAAAGACAAAAGTCAATATCTGAAATTCAGTCGTATTCAGTACTAATTATGTAATAGACTTCCGTTGTCAGGTATATACATTACGATTTCTAAGGCAGGTAGCAGTACAATTATGTCCGTCATGGTTGGTAACGCTATCTTGATCTGTCGACTTCGGTCTGTGATGCTGCTCTGGCCCGTTGGTCACGATCTGTGACGCTTTATATGATTTTCGACCTGTGTCGGTCACAGTCTCTGACGCCCTATAATGATTTGTACCCTGCGATCCTTGACCTTTGATCTGTATCGGTCACGGTCTGTGAGAGCGAGAAACTAGTTCTAAATTTCTATCCTATACACTTTAACTCTCTTTTAGATCGTGCTTCACAAAAGGACTCTACCATTCGCTGCGCCTTGACATGCTCTTTCCAACAAAAAAAAAATCTGAATATATCAGATGAGCCTCAGCCAAGGGGGAAAAGCGGATTCCACCTATCGCTGATACGGCGGGGATCCAGAGGATATCATGGGGATATGGATGATACATAGGATACGTCGGAGATTCAGAGGATACATTGGGAATTCATATGATCCAGAGTGGAGATACTCCAGTTCCAGTTAAGAAATGGAGATCGAATATCAATGGACTCATAGAACTAGGGAGTGAAACGTCAATGACATTATCACTCCAACCTTTGGAAGTTTTCTTGATTACTCATTTGCCTATCCTAGAAGGATTACTTCTGGCATCCCACTCCGCCTCTTTTTCCTCTTTTCTTTTAAAATTCCTCTTTTTACCCTCTTATTTCAGAAATATCCTCTTTTTCCTCTTTTCTCACGAAAAAGTAACTTGTTGACGAAAACATCCATGAATATATTGATTAATATTACCATATCATACGAAAAGATCACATAACACAAACTGATGTGCCGATCAGTCGAGGTATATAGCTAGGGAAGCTAAATTATATGATTTTAGTGATCAACTTTAACGATGTTATTTATTCCTAACTTGGAACCAATTTTTATAGTTCTCTAGTGGAGGCAAAATCACTCAATTATATTTCCAATGTGAACTCATCATTTTCTCACAATCTTGGCAAGTTTTTCTAGTAAAGATCAACATGTAAAATGATAATATCGGCTCACTTTTCTTGACTATTTTTCTCAGCCCCAGGGAAGCTTGTGATGTGAATCTAATAATGGATAGCTAACTCGTAGCGTAACGCATGCGTCAACATGAGAAGAAGTTTCCAAAGTGGCTAGATCTATTCTAGAATCCTGTTAGGTTCGATAGGATTTCTTCGACAAAATAGCTTCTGTTAGTATGATGTCATCAGTTGAAGATTTTTGCTTATCAGATATCGATAAAAGTTTTTATGTTATATCCGGCAATATCTGATCCTTCAAAATTACTGGGTTGCTTACAGATGCCGTGATATATTGCTAGATTACCTTACGCTATTGATTTACTGTCAAAATGAAGTAATTCATCTCCCTCCGAGTTTCTCCGTATACAGTCACATTTTGGACGATCGTATATCTATAAATCGTACACGGAGAAATATAATCGTATACGATGAAATACAGAGTAAAACGAAAGCCGTAGACGAGCTTTGTTTGTCCATAAACGATCGTATTTCTGCGCATACAATCACACATTTATACGATCGCAATACTGGGCGATGTGGAACGCCATATTTCTCCGATTACAAGCGTGTTTGCTTGTCATGAATTAATATTGACAACGGTTTGATGATAATTGGAAGAAATCTGATATGATGGAACGCGATAGTAATAAACAAGAGCGCTCCACTGATCAAAAAAGCAGAGAATCCTACAATCTACCCAATACAAATAAGTCGTTTTCTACAAAACACAGGAAGATGACCATATTTTACTGGGAAAATCAAGCGTTTTCGACAGCACGGGACCGAACGATTCCTCACAAACCCGCTGTATCATGGAAGACTTGCTGAAAATTGAAAACAACGAAAAAATATCTTTCTCACATGCACAGTCATTTGAAAAAAGGAACAAAAAACAAAAAAAAACATTTAATGAATTCTAATCGTTTCTATTTCTGTATGCCTACTTAGTCAGATAGAGTAATATTATAGTCAGATGCTACGCAAATAGAATGGATTATTTTTCTAGTGTTTTTCCGTTTTCCAATGCATACATAAGCAATTGCACAAAAATCTCTATGAACAACTGGAAGTTTCGTTTCTGTTTTACTCTTTCAAGTCATATTCAACCTATATTGATAACGTACGAGTTTTGTCGGATTTATAGTACTATTGTGTCAGTGAGTTTTAGTTTTCTTCGGACGAAATTCTTTGCCTCTTTTTTTCCTCTTTTTTCCAAGAACGCTGAGCCTCTTTTTTCTCTTTTTTTTACAAAGTGTTGGTGGGATGCCAGGGATTACTTGATTCTTCGTCTGTTTATTCTGGCAGGAATACTAGAAGCCGTATGGAGCTATCGAAGGTGTGGTGCCTGAGTTTTTATCGCGCTAGCTTTACAGCCCTTGCATATAAGACGTACCCTGTGCCATGCAATGTCTGTCTGTGCCAGATCAAAGGTTAAAGGTCAACAAAGGATACTATAGGTTCTAAAGACCTATCCTACGAGGGTACTCATAGGTCCTCCAGGGCTATTCTATGACGGTACTCAATAGCATATGAGTACTCCTATATAATAAGACCTGAGGAACAATGGGTACACCATAGAATCACCATAGCGCGGCTCTGTAGGATCTATGACTAATCTCATAGGATAGCTCTCGAGGACCTATGAGTATCCCTATAGAGTAGCCGCTAAGAATCTATGGATATCTCCATAGGATAGCCTGTGAGGATCTATGAATATTTCTATATAATAGGATTTGAGAGCCTAAAGGTACCCCTGCATAATAGCTCTTAAGGGCCTATGGATACCCTCATATAATAACTTTTGAGGACCTATGAGTTTCCCTATATAATAGGACTCGAGGACTTAAAAGTACCGCTATATAATAGCCCTTGATTGAGTACTTAAGGGTGCCGCTATATTATTGCCCTTGAGGACCTAAGAGTATCCCCCTACAGTGGGACTTGAGGACCCAAGGATATTCCCCCCCCCCCCCCCCCCCACAGTAGGACTTGAGGACCCATGGGTACCACTACGAACCGGGGAATGACCTAACACCCGGGAACGACCGAACCCGGGAATGATCGAACCCCGGGAATGACCGAATCTCGGGAACGATCAAAGCCGGGAATGATCGAATCTGAGAATCCCAAATTGTTCCCGGATTCGATGCATGCCTAGCGTGTGTGTGGTTATTGTCTTGAGCGTGAATGTAGATATCGATGGATGGTGGTGCGGGTGAGCGTAGGGATGGTATTGGCTTGCGTTCGGGCGATCGTGCATGCTATATACTTTTGATGCCGTATACTGCATAGGGTTCATAATGTGAAGCCCAGTGAAGTGATATGGTGTGTGAGATTTGGAGAGGATGGTTTTGGTTTGCGTATGTTTAGAGAAACCCTATACGGTCAAGAATGCTAAAAGATGCTATGGTTGTAAAAATTGGAATAGGTTGGATAGAATGGTTGAGTATTGGATCCTTTGTTTAATGATTTGCGGTAAGACATTCTGAGATTTGTTACGAAGCACTGATTGGATCGATTTTTTTCAGGTAGGTTTGAGGGTATTAGTATTGGTGTCCTATATTAAATGTCAACTGGGTTAATTCAAAAGAATAGGAGGCTAATGAAATCCTGATCGTAGCTTACCTCAGCGAAAAAGATTTAACGGCAAGCAGACAAAAATAAAAAGACTGCCAACAAATGTTTAGAGAACTTTACCTGTGAAAATAATGACTGCCTATGCCACTCCATGCTTAGTTGTTTCAGTGAAGATTTTTTGGCTTCATGTTTTTTTTTCTTTCCTCTTCATTTATGTCAACAAGGAAAAAAGCGCACGTGCTACGACTTTACTTCGAAGAGAAGAACAAAAATTCTAGTGAAAGAGTGTACCATGCATCAACATCCAAGGTTTCGTATTGAGTTGATGGCTTTTATAAAATTAATGAATGAGAAGAAATGCAGAGCTCTATCCAAAACATGCCTTCTTCGATAGGAATTATTAATATGATTTGAACTCATAATTGAATATAGAAAATGGAAAGAAATAAAAGTTAATGACAAAAATGGTTTAATTTATGTTAATGGTAGTAGCTGATGACATTAGGATAAGTTCATTTATGATGAGTTTTAGCGTTCATGTTCATAAGGAGCGACAAACACAGTTAAAGATGTTTGCGTTTTCTTATCTCTCTGTTTATTCTTTGAAAAACAACTGTTTATATACGAATATGAGGACAAGGGCAAAAGTAGAAAAGAACACAAAACTTAATCAAGGTCAAAGAAAAGATGCAATAGAAAAGAAATGACAACATCAAAGATATCAGACGAACAAAGGAATGATCAAAGAAAAGAGAAAAAATAGGATTGAAGTATATGTTATAAGAATGCACTATCAAAATGAGCTTAGGATGAAAATGTGGATGAGTTATGGAGTATGGAGTGCGATACTGTAACTTTAGCTTGTGGGGTATGAACTGTAGTGTGTGAGAACGTTGTGAAGATGACAGCTACAGCTTAGGAAGATTTGTTTTAGGATATTCGTTCGCAAGATAGTGACGCACGAAAAGTTGTTTACTGCTAAAAGTGCTCGGTAGATACATACTCATTTGGAATGTTGTATTTCCCAACATTTTGTTGCAGAAACACTTGCTCGTAAATAGGGGTGGCACTTTAACTTTATTGTACTTTAATAAAGTAAAGTAAAGTAAAGTATGTCTACTTTATCTGAAAAGTAAAGTGAAGTATCTCTTACTTTAGCGAACGAGTAAGATGTCATAAAATAGGATAAAGTAAAGTATGTAGTTGACAGTTATTGATATATTAGTTTATCATTAGACATTAATCTCATTGTAATACGCTAGAAGTTGCGTCAAAATGCTGATCGAAGGCCCGGAGAAATTTGAGCTTAATTTTATCACAGAGAGAGTCAGCATTGAATCCCTAAATACTTTTCAGAATTTTGGTTTTTACTTTATCACAATCCAAATGTTAACACATGGATTACCATCAGATATTGACAAAAACATTTTTCGGCGTTCTATTACAGGTCTTTATAATTCAAATCGTCCCAGGTGTAATGAATACAAATATCTCATTTGTTTTCAAAAGTATTCAGTTAATAAGAGAGATTGGAAGCACTCCCTAATACCATTAAAAATTAGCTTTCGTCCAGAAATTTCATTAAAATACGACCACATTGTTTCGTTGAGATCAAAATGGATTTGACTTGACCTAAAATTCGTATTCTAATGACATATTCATCGGACAACCTTCTCATAAGTAACTTTCATCAAATATGGATTACTTAATAGGTTAGCTTAAAGATGACTATTCAGTTAATTCACAAAACCTATATGAAACTTTTTATGAGTTAGTCGAATGTGGGATTGTATACAGTTGTAGACAAAAGTAGATACTCATCTCCTAGAGTGGTACTATATTTCACTATTTCGAACTTATCTTTTAAGTACATGTCGATCTTCGTGAACCCTAATCGCAAACATCACTACGCCCTCAGTTGGTTGATGCTTGCTGAAAATATCACTTTTACATTATCGTCACCTTACGGAAATGATGTCTCGATCATGTTTCTATATATGTTTTCGTGCAACCCATCATTTGAAAGCTCAGAAATGGAGCTGTTACTAGTAAAATTTTGTTGGGAAATAGAGGAGATCTGAAGTTCACATTGAAAACTTCTACCAATTAGAAAACTCTTGTTGTCAATTTGAGATTAATAACTTGAGCTAAAACCAATCAATACACCTGAAAATGGCAGTAATGACTCATTATCAAATCACAAGTTTATAGTGAAATATTCAGAGCTGTAACTCTGTATAGAGCTCAGATAGAGATATTGGAAGAGATTACCACGCCATAGCTTGTATATCAAGGAGGCTACTGTATCATACGATGAGTTCCGGATTCAAACAATTAAGTATGGAGGGCGACAACAGGTATAAAAAAAAACAAAAATTCATTTTAAGAGGAAGAAACTGCGAACTAGCAGTTTTTAAGATGATATTTTTTCTGCATTTGTTCAATAAACTATTGGCACGGCTTATTAGCGCGTAGAACTGTGAAACACTAGCAGATTTATGCTCATCTTTCCAGAAATACTCCATTTTTTTAGTCAGAATAATCTAGAGAATGTGTGCACAGGACTAATTCCATGTAGCAGAAACTCTTTGAAGTCAGCAATATGGTTTTGAGATGAAATGCTTCGTAATGTAGAAGTATATCATGCATAGATGCGCTACCAGGAGGTTATTGAAGAAATTGAAGAGAGATATCACCTTGAAAACTTCTATTTCGCACCTTCGTCCTCCTAAAATGAATTTTTGACTGTTTTTTTGGTGTTAGTTGTCGCCGTGCATACCTAGTTGCTTGGATCCAAAGCTCACTGAATAGTCAGGGCTCAATGCCAACTTTCAAGGTATTAAAATTAGGTTCAGATACTTCGGGATTGTCGGCCGGTATTTCGACGCAGCTTTTGACGTATTTGAATTTGATTAATGTCTGATAATAAACTAATAAAGCAATAACCGTCAATTGCATACTTTACTTTATCTTATTTTATGACGTTTTACTCCTTCGGTAAAGTTAGAGACACTTCACTTTACTTTATTTTACTTTGCTTTTCGGATAAAGTAGATACACTTTACTTTATCCAGTAAAGTAAAGTAGACTAACTATACCGAGTAAAGTAAATTAAAGAGATTAACTTTACTTTACCGGTAAAGTAAAGTAACTCAATTTTACTTTGGGTGTGGGTGTGGGTGTGGGTGTGAGTGTGGGTAGGTGTGGGTGTGAGTGTGGGTATGTGGGCAGGTGTGGGTGTGGGTAGGTGTGAGTGTGCATATGGGTGGGGTGGATGTGTGTAGGTGTGAGTGTGAGTGTGCATATGGGTGGGGCGGATGTGGGTAGGTGTGAGTGTGAGTGTGCATATGGGTGGGGTGGATATGGGTGTTGTATTAATTGATATCCACATCCCGATTGACACACAACCTATATCCACCCCCACCCGACACCTACACCCTCACACTCACATCCACACCCACACCCTCAAGTACATCTAAAGCATCTAGTAGTCGACAAATTTTTGGTTTGCATGGATTGAACTTTGAGAGTACATTAAAAAGTAAGATATGTATATATCTTTTGTATGAATTAGTTAATAATATAAAGAATTATTGAGAAAGTCAGAAGTACACTCTGCATTTTCGGTCATTAGAATACACATAGTGACGCTCAAAATTGATCGTATACTTCGTATAAAAATAAATGTAAATTTTGCAGTGAAATACTGCATATTTTGTGATTTCGAACTAGAAAAGCGTTTTGAACAATGTTTTAGCACAGTTTTACACGCTTTTATAATTAAAAAAATAAGGTCTAAGATCAATATTGAGTGCCACGGTATGTCGTATTTTTTCATCAATTGTAGAATGTTAGTAGACAGTTATGTTATTTCAAAGAAGCATTCGTTAACATTCTTCTGATGAATCTAAGCTAAGAGTCGCACATTATCATTAATGAACACATCAGCCTGTTCGATCAAAATAAGTACGAGACATTCCATCTCTTTTTCTTGTTCAATCAACTACTACAAAGTCTGTAGGTAATTGAAGCAATTAACAATCAAAATTGTTTATCATTATTAATGACTCATTCATTTAAAATGAGCACATCTATTAAAAATACACATGAATAAAGACTGTCCGATAACAATTAAGGAAGAGAACAAGTTTCAGCTCTCTAGCTAAAACTATTGTTCAAATAGATGGATCAGATTAAAATACATGAATTATCGTACTTGATTTTTGTGACATCTTTATTTCTTGGCCAATGATATTTATAAATATCTGATAGAAAAAAAAAACTTTACAAGACAATTTTTTTCAAAAATACAAATTTTAATAAAACTCAATGTGTATGAACATGTTCTACATGGCTTTCTATGACCAATTGTAATTAATAAGATATTTCATCTATCATTTTTACATATTTTTCTTTTGAAAATTTTTTCTATTCTTGCCTATTTTCTTCTTCTAATTATAATGATGGATCAAATACTTTTCCACGAGTTATTTTCCTCAGTGTATCCTAGACATTCTCATTTCTTTATATATCAACGAATTTAGCATCACTATTGACTGATTCTATACATTTATTAAATTATTTTGCTACGAACCATGTAGGCAACACTTTGTATTGTTTAAAGATGGTTTAAATTCAATACAAACTATTTGTGTTCCTTTCTGTTATCGTGACTGATGAACATTCAAGATAAAAATTACCATTAAATCTAATAGATTTTAGATATGAATACATTCCTCAATAGTTAAAACAAATCTTAATCGCTTTACCTGGATTGAATACATACTAAAAATATTACAAAAGCCTAGTAAGACAATTCATGTCTGTTAATCTTGTTCATACATTTCAACATCAGTTTTAGGTAAAGAGCTGAAACTTTGAAAAATTAAAGATTTTGATTAGATATATAATGTAATAATAAAAAAATTCAATCTTGTACGTCAAGAGAAAATATTAAAATGTTTTTGACATTTTATCCTCAGGCATTACAGGATATCCTTGATGTTGTCAACATATAAATATACTCATTTTGCAAATGACCGCTTTCATTAAGAAGTAATTATCGTTTAGAAATTAAAAAATTATCACAACAAACTGTTTTTGACGTGCTTGAATAGAACTCTTTAGGGGTAAAAAAAGAAGGTGTTTGAACGCGACAGAAAAATGTTGCACTATATAACTCTTTCTCTATGCGAGAGTAATATTTAAGAGTAGGTTATATAAAGAAATGTTTGCTCTATCGGTCATTGAGTTTCGAAAAATAACAGGGTGTTATTATTGAAAAATGTTTAGCCAGCAAAACTCAGAAGCAGATTTTTGGAATTGTCCAAGAGCAAATCTGGTTTCGAATATTTTTTTTTGTTAAATATTCAAGTGACGAGAAACTGTTGTATTTTTCTGAATTGAAAGACCGAGAGAGCGATTGTTTTTTTTTACAAAATACATAGTAAAATACACCCTAGCATAAAGAGCGATTGCACGATAGGACATATTTTCGTCGGAACTAGAAGATTTTTTTTTTCAGTTTTGGGGTGTGGATGTGAGCGTGGACGTGGGTATCTGTGGAAATATGGGCGCTACTGAAGAACACCCACACTCACACCCACATCCACATCAACACCCACATCCTCGATTTGAAAGTTTATAAGAATTTAGGAGATCTCTGAATAAAAAGCTATCGTTGAGAGTTTTATGAAATCAAGCAGAGTTTCGCAAGATTGCGGAGAATTCCAGCACGATTGTCGTTCTATGAGGCTGCGGCTATTGTTAAAGCTCTAGTTTCATGAACATTCAAACTTTATCTTTTATCAGATACATATTATGATAAACAATTTTGTGACTTTTCACAGCTCTTCCCGTAATATTCCATTAGCTTCTGCAGCATTTTATTCGATTGAGCAATCTCAGTATCTTATGATATTTTATGAACTCTAATGGAATCCACTGTTTTTCTTGATATACGCATTTTATTTCAAGCTTTATCTAGCTTTAATTTATTGACACTACGTATACATATATGATTTAGTGAGCGAACGCTTGTCGTCACCTAGAGGTGCCTCTTGGCTATTAAAGCCACCTATTAACAACACTAATATTATAGGCATTTTTTTCATCGTTGTGGAATATCCTAGATGAGATTTTTATTTATTTGACCCTAACAAAGAGTGAGTTGTAAACACGCATATAAGCAAATAAAAGGATTGAGTTTTACGATACTCTCATATATATGATGTAAAAATTTTTTGGGGGCATTTCTTCTTCTCCAAACAATTAACTTAATTTGCAAACATTGCCTTATACCTCTATACCTAAAGGCTTGTATAACAGCTTTCAGAGTATTTCTTCTCTCTCTCTCTCTCTCACTCATAGACTTAATTGAATGTGCGTATCTAGATTTTTCTTTTCATCTTTCAGTGTTTGTGTTTGAGAAGATGCAAAGAAGCAGAGATTCATCCTAACATTAATTTTAAACATGTCTTCGAATGTAAACCTAGCATCAAGCATCGCTCAACTCCAACTTATATCACAATATGTTACCATAGCACTTGGTTTTGTCATACTTTCCTTTGGAGTTGTTGGAAATCTTCTCAATATTCTTACACTCATTACATTGGGAAATTACAAACATAATGCGAGTTCATTCTACATTCTCGCTAAATCCTTTTTTGATTTGATTGCTCTTTTCATCGGTCTTTTCACGCTGATTCTCAGTCGTGGACTTCGTATTGATTCTATGTCAACAAATTTTGTGTGGTGTAAAACTCGAATTCCTCTCCTCTATATTAGCGCATTCTGTTCCTACACATGTCTCTGTCTTCATGCGATTGATACATTCTTGGCTACATCTAATTCTCCGTACTGGCGTCAGAAGAGTAATGTACGAACAGCTCACATCTTAATCATAGGATTTCTTTTCCTTTGGATAGGACATGAATTACCCTATTTCTTTCTTCAAAATCTAATCAACTTAAGATGTGTGTCTACCAATCCTGCATATACTCAATATCGTACATACTTCATTGCTTTTGGATTCTTCACAGTCATTCCTATTAGCATAGTTTCCATATTTGGCTATTTCTCTTATCGTCATATTCGCACTGTGCTCTTGCAAGGCAGGCAACGTTCTCTATCAAGACTAACAAGACAAATGACAAGCATGGCTCTATTTCAAATAATCAATCTAAATATCTTTTCAACTCCATTTGCCATAGCACAAGCTTATTTTCTTGGCAGTGCCAATTGGAACAAGGATGCCTATCGTCAAGCACAAGAACAATTTGCTCAACTTTTCTTTAATGTCGCATTATCTGGCATCTATGCAGTAAGATTTGTTCATCGTATTTCACACAATATATTATAAAATGTGTTGTTTAGGGCTCCTTTTATTGCTATTGTGCAGCTTCGAAACGATACAGACAACAAGTTTTGGATGCCTTAAAGAAGATATTCAGATGCAGAAATCAAGAAAGAAATCGCGTCGTACCATTTAGAGAGACTTTTCGTTTAACAACAACATTTCAACGTCGAACAACAACCGTTCATTGACTAACTTCTATCTTTCATTTTTATCTGTAACGTTTTTCAAATCTTTCGTAAATATATTTCATGTCATATTTGATAAAAGTCTTTATCAAATGAAAGTGTAAGACACCTGAGAATAGATTGTATCGTCATGTTTTTTTATAAGTTTTGAAGCGAACAATCTTTCGTTTCGCCTTCACTTTTACATGTATTCAAAACTAAGATGATGCATTTCGAAAGTGAGAGGAAACTGATGCGACAAATGATGTGTGCATCGTACCGCTTCCGAAAATAGTAAATCTTTCCTTCGATGAAAACAAATCTGAAGCTTAAACAGCACTATCTTCGATTACAAAAAAAAAGAAGTTTTTTACATGGGACGTACTTTTAAAAGGTGTTAATGCTTTTCATCGGAAAGCAAAGTTAAATTTATACAAGATAGGTTTTTCAAACCTTCGGAAAATCATGCGTTTGCTATATTCAATTGTGATTACATATTTCTTGGAAAATGCTTGCACACTGAATAAGCTATATTTTAAATTCGATGTCTTGTTTCATCATTTTTTTTGTCTCTTGTGACATTGCTTGTGATTATGATGATGCAAATCTAACAATGGAAAATATATTAAGTTACCTCGTGCCTTATGATCGTTACGATCTGATAAAAAACATATAAATAATAGCACTTAGAAATATCTATTTATCCTTAGACGTCGTTAATTAGTGATATAAATATCTAAAATACTTACAAAAATATTTTGTTGGTTAGTGGCATTGATACTACTGATAAACATATTCTCATAGGTCTTCTTGCTGATTTTACCTTGAATGTTAGTATACTTTCTTGCTGGTCAAGATGTTGTCATTTCCGACTGCTGAAGATGTTGGTTTTTCAAATAATTTTGATGATATTGTTGTTGAATCTGCAAATTGATGTAGGTGTTAAATGGTTTATTCTATCGGAATTTGATGCAGATGATGATCATTCATTATGTGCAACTATTTTAGTTTTATCTTCAAAAGTAGAGGTGCCAAATTCCGATCTTGGCTTCCCAAAAAATTTGAACCACTGTAGAAGTAAAAACTGTTCTAGTTATAACTTTTAAGTTATAACCGATCAACTTTTTGGTTGAAAAATTAATTCGCTGATAACCATCAACTTTCCTATCAATCGTAGTTATAACTATCAACTATTTCAATTCGGTCACATTTTATAGATCTATAATCTCAATTAATGAGTGTAGCAAAAGACGTTGTTGAGTAAGATAGATAGAAATGATGCAACCGATAATTTATTTGAAAATTCAAGTGTAATTAGAACAATAAACATATAACATCACTGGATGAACAAGAAAAAAAATGTATAGTAGAAAACTTATTTTTCCAGCTAATTATATATTCATTGCAGCTACTAATAAGTCTTCAACGTCATAATCCTCGTTTGATATTATTTCAGTCAATACATCTTCAGCTAGTCCATAATCTGCAGTAGATGATGGTTGAATATCATCAATAAAGCTAAGATCAATTAATATCTATTAAAAACATCGATTTTGAGTGTTTAAAAGACGATCAAGTTTCGAAACATCTTCAATATCGATGTATTGTTCTTTTTAAATATTTTCTTGCAGCGCTGTACCATATGCCGCAAAATCGCCAAATTGTTCCATTCCAAGCAGATATGCTTCATCCCACCACGAAGTCAAGGAGAAACTCTTTATTCACGAAAAGAATCTATTACTTCAGACAATATACAACAGATGAAAGGCAATATTCAGATAGAAGAAATCGTTAAACCCTTTCTACGGTTATATTGATCATATTTCCTTTTTTATCGTAAAGACATTATCTAGCAAAAATGGATTTTTTCTAGTAGAAATGTAAAATATTTAAGAGTACCCACCCTCCTCTTTTTTGATCATATCGAGTTCTCAACGAGAGTAAGGCTAATCGAGCTGAAACGTTTATCACATCTAGAGCGCAGAAAATGATGGAACCCGTGTTCGAGGAATTAATTGGAAAGCGTGTTTTTAAGTATATTCTGTGAAAACTGTCTATTTTCAAAGGTCTCCATCGGGACCCATTGTGATCCCTACTTATTTTCATCATATAAGGCTGATATTTTGTTTGGTGGTGGCTGAGACAATATCTCAGAGGTTTTTCCAAGAATTTTTTAAAACCTCGCTTTCTTTTTGGTTTATTCAAAAAATACTGGCGCCTCCTTTCCTGACAAGCGAATTCATCATATTGATAATCCTATAAGTCCGCAAAAAATAGTCAGAATTGAGAACGGTCAAAAACACCTCTAGAAGACACTTACAAGTATCTATGATAAAATTTTCAGGCCTATCAGACAAACTTAGAGGGGGGTTATATTGAGGCCTGATGGATACCTTTGAAAACAGACAGTTTTCTCAGAATATACTTAAAAACACACTTTCCAATTAATTCTTCGAAAACGAGTCTCATCATTTACTATGCTCTAGATGTGGTAAAAGTTTCAGCTCGATTGGTCTTACACTTGTTGAGAGCTGGATATGTTCAAAAAAAGAGAAAAAAAGAGGGGGATACCCTAAAGGAGAAATCATTCATCCAATTCATCCTTCACAAGCAGAAGTCAACAAGACTTAGAGAAAAATCGTTCTAATGTTTTTTTTATTATAATGACACGTTGTAGTAGAAATGGACTTTTCCTAACAGAAACGTATTATCATCTAGTAGAAATGGATGTGTGGGTGTGGGTGTCAATATATCTTTCTTGTACAACCACACATCCACACCTTTTTTTTCCTATCTGTGAAAAAGTGAAATTTTTTTTGCTGAGATCAATAGTGATACTTAACAAAGGGTCTCTCTAGGCATGTCGTTATAGATATAAACCTTAGACATGTCTCTATCAACGATATAAAACAATCAGCTCATTCGCTCGAGTCGTAGCAGAGATATTAGATTTTCTCTCGGGTGCATGACTTTTGGTCCACCCAATATATGTTTTTTGTGTTCGCTGGAGTGAATTCTAACCCGAAAGATGTATAGTCATTAATCAGTCATATTAATTATGCACTTCATATATGCACGGGTTTAGTCAATGTAGAATCTTCAAATAGTGAACATGTTCTGAACGGTTTCGTTGGTGTTCGTTATTGAGAGACTTCAGTCTACGTCATTCGATTTTGTTTCATCACTTTGATACAATTTAAAAATTTTTCAACAGCATTAGTTATCTTCAAAAATATCACTACCAGTGATGGAATTCGGTTTGTATTTTGTGAAACCGAACTGATTCCATTACTGATCGTTACTGCTGAACTACGCCAAATATGAACGATGAAGAAACTGTTATGTTGATCTAAACGTTTGAAAAGTAGAGTCAAATTGATTATCTTTCGGTCACAGTTGTTTTTTGAAACCACAGCACATCTTAATGTTGATAAAGTATCATTTTACATATACCGTTAGAATACAAGGGAAAAAGGACAGAAAAGATAAGAAGCTGAAATGATTCGTCATTGTTGTGTTGTGTCCAACAATCAACAGCATATTTTTTTTATCATGGTGATAAAGCATGTTACTCTATGTCGTATTGAAAATTTTTTTTTGCTATAGAAAAGGTAGTTTTTTTGTGGATGCGATTAAAAATAGAAAAAAAGAAGACCATGAACAGATCCATATGTCATTTCTAGATGAAAACATCTACGAACCAAGTCGAATCCTATGTCGTAGATAAATGCACCAACTCTGAAAAAGACGTGGTCATGGATATTGAATCATGTCACCGTACAACATCGGGCAGTGGTACACAAAATGAAGTACCAATCATGGTATCCACTAATGATAATACATTATCTCAAGACACGATAACATTAAGACATGGTAAAACTGAAGATTTGAAAGACACTAATACGACAGAACAACGAATGATTGAATACAGTCCTGCTATTCTTAATTTAAATGGTAAGGTTTTAGAAGTTGAATGAACGATAGAGAATTATTGAAACAATGAATTTGTAGTCAGGGTTGTTGTAATTCCCCAGGTGACTCATTTCTTCGTATGAATCCTAAGAAAAAAAAGCATGGGATTGTCCTAGATACCGGTATTCTCTATAGAAAAAATATTCAAATCCAGCTCAGATTTCTTAGAAATCTTTGTGATACGATTATATAACGAACTTCACAAGAAAAGAACCCATTGTTTCTTATCGAATATAATTATCGCATATTGTCAGAATCGTACAGATTTTTTTCCTTGAAAACAAGTAAATACTACTGGAGGTCGTCAGAATTCAGCATTCCTTTGATATCCACTTGTTGCACTGCGTTAATCGTAATGAATATGGCGTTTAGATTCTAGAGATCTTCAAGAGTAGTCTATAACGCATATCTTTATGGAACAAATTGTTTGTACCTATTATTATCTCACAAAAGAGCTTTCCCAACTGTTCAATCACTTTAACTTTAAGTAGTTATTCTATGTTCAAATCATACTGATTTCTTAAATACTTAAAATGATCTCCTTTTTCGATGTATTCTAGCTAGAGATATGCATGAGCCCCTGTATAACTAGAAAGAAAAATATTCAAAGTCATTTATTATCTCCAGGCTTAAAGATAAATCGATAGTTATTGGAATAAATATAAGTTCTTAATTGTTATATCAATTAGTAAACTAACTTTAAGATGTACACTACTCAGTATAAACTAGACATTTCAATTTCTCTCCATTAACATTGTACTTTTCTTCAAATTTTACAACTCAGTCATCATATGGATCACCAAAGATTTTGCGTATTCATATGGTATAATCATCGATAGGACATGTGACATTCGTCATTTCACTATCTCCAAACATTGAATTCTATGGTTTGTGTATGCACCTTACCCCGGCCTTATAGATGAGTTGCCAGAAACATATTTCCTAGTGTGGTTCTTGGAATCGGACGCTATGTTAAGAACTACGTCTAATACACATCGTTCATTCAACCGGGAGAGCGAAGCTAGGGCGGAGGTCAAATACTCAAAATGTTAACCTAACAAAGAGTTTCGTTCGCCTATTCAAATGCATTGTATGTTTATACACTTGCTAGAGTAGTATGTATGATGTTTTAACAGATAATTAAGTTATGATAGTATTTGTAACTGTTAGTTTGGATATGCTTTGTAATGAGTTTCTTATGTATCATCGTATTCTTTGCTTAGAAAAATTAGGTTGAGATGCATAGAATCTTGTTTTTGATTGATTTTATGTGTGTGTATGTTCAGCATAGGGCTGCACTGCATACAGAAAATTACACGAACAGTTGTCAATAATCCTAAAAAACGTTACGATGACAGTTTTTGAATAGCAGTTGATAACTTACAAGTATCCTAGTAACCTTGGCTCGATCTTTTGTACTGAACTCGTGCACCTAAGATATACATTCATTACTCACTCTGATCGATCATTGTTATAGAAAATGATTGAACCCTATGGGTTCAATGATATTTCACAATATTCCAATAGTTTAGCATATTTTAAAGAACATTCAAACAATTCAGTTTTGTGACCATAAAATATATTTGACATATTAATCCGTTTAAAAAGACTTTCTAGTCATGACGTGAACAATAGAGTAAACTATGTGAGTGGCAATTTCTTAAGAGTCTCTCAAAGGAACAATAATCAACGCTACACCCATTACACTTGAACATAGCCAAATGGTCGGCAACTATAATAAAGGAAGCAAATTAAGTCCAAACGCGTGTAAGTGAACACATCTGTCTAAATTGCGTTCGCAGGTGTTTTAAGATAAAATAAAAGATGTTTTTCTTGTCGAACAATTGACAAAACTATTATAAGTTTCAATATTTTTCATTGTTTTCTATTACAAGTCTAGCATTTGTCTGTATATTAGTCTATCATTCATGAGGCCTATCTCAAAAAGGTTAGTTGCATATGATGAAATCATCTATTTAATGATATTTCTCATAACAACATAATTATTCTTCTTTTCATGGAAAATAACATCCAATATGAGAAATCTCTATATATGATGATCTCAATAATAGTTTCTTTATAAAAAGAAAGATTTTTTCTCTAATTCTAGATGTCAACTCTCATACTATTGAGTTTTCTTGTGTTTTTCAATCTGTAAATTTGTGCAAGATTATTCATGTTTAAATGAATGATAACCTTGCTAACTGATGGGAGTAGAATATGATAAGAAATGTTGTGTAAAAAAAAATATTATTTCTTTTCCTTTACTGCAGTTTCTCGAGAATTAAAGTGAATTAAAATACATCTGAAATAAATAAGTGTCGATCGTTGTCAATAATCGAAATTATAAGATATTTATTTTGTTGAACAGAACCTTTTCAGAGTTTCAAGGTTTAATATTTATTCTTGCTTTCATAAGAAAAACTAAAAAATAAATATAATCTACTTTTGAAAACATAGGTGAAAATACAAAATGAAACTTTTCGTCATAGAAAAAATTAAAATAAATGGTTGTGCTAAAGACAAATTAAAGTATAATAAAAACGACTAGAAGCTCTTTCTTATTAAGATGGCATATAGTGAAGACTTATAAAGATGTCTCATGGCTAATCACTAATAGTTTGCAATGAAGAGGTACCTTGAATTATAGTTACTTTTCATTTTGCATTATCTTAGAAAGAGATTATTCGTATTCATAAATTTAACTTTATTTTTTTTATTTTTCTTCTAATATATAAACAATTTGTTTTTGTCTTCTTGCATATCAGTCAAGTCTTATTACTATTAGTCGTATGAAAGTAGAGATCTATTCGATATATTCATAAATCACTGTGATTCATTAATTTAGGTATGTAGATGTAAAATCGAACGTCTTCTCTTCTAGTTTCGTTCACTGCATAATGTAAATGTTCATTTAAAAATATAACACTTGTTCTGTACCTCTCGGAAGAGCTGACTATCATATGATCTTGATGGTGCCACAGCACAAATCTGTGAATACAATATGGTTTTTTCTCCAAAAATATATAAACTCGTTTAGATATCATAAATTTTTACATTGAGAAGCTAATAATTAAGAAAGATTTCATAATTTTATTTAGAAAATGCTCATTAACGGGAGAAATTCATGTTCTCTCTTGGCACTGTCATTTTCTATGTTTCCAAAGATTTATCTTGATTGCTAGAAATTAAATGAATTTTGAATGAAAAATACAGAATATAACATTATGTAATATGTTAAGTGTGTAACAAAATATATAGATTTCATAGATAGGAACAATCAAGATCGTTGAAAGGTGTTCATGAACGATTAGAATTTTGTTCATTATATTATTTTAATAATTAAAAATAATATGTATTTTTCATTCAGCTCTAACAAGACTTGACATTTCAGGACATGATGAATCGGTCGGTATTGCACAACAACAGAATCGAACTGTTATTCAGCCACCATCATTTTGGTCACTGAATGGACTCCGCGTTCGATGGGCTGATCCTCTGTTTCGAAAAATGTTACGGAATGTATTCCTATTGGCATGTTCATGGAGTCTTGGTCAAGCCATAAATTATATTCAAATAAGTACGACCACGTTAGCAGCCACACGTTTTACCAATAAGCATCTGGCTACAATACCTATCGGCTTAATGCTTTTAGTTGGTACTATTTTGTCTATATTTTTGCCCCGTGCTATAGCTCGTTTTGGATACCGACGACCATTATATCTTGGTACTCTAATGGCTTTTATCGGATCTGGACTTAGCATTGTGGCAACATGGTATGAGCTCTATTGGTTGTTGATTGTGAGTACTGGATTTGTAGGTGGACAAGTGCCGTGTACATTATACTATCGTCTGGTAGCATTGCAGTTTTCAACGCAAGAATTTGCTCCAAAAGCCATCGCAATGGTTATAGCTGGTGGTTGTTTTTCTTCGATACTCGGGTAGGTTTATGTTTACCATAATTATTTGTTTGCGAAAATATTTGAATTAAATGGCTACGACTCCTAACATAATCAATATCGTGAAGATCAAAAAATGAATACAGTAAAAGGGTGTTCAATTTTAGGGAAGACCATGAAAGAATTGAATATGTCTGATTATATAGATCGGCGGATGTTTATTGAAAGTGTCAGATATTTTAAGTTCAGAAAACTCTCATCATTGAAATTATTGGAAGCATTTTATGTCAAAAGCTTCCAGCATAATTTATATGGAATTTAAATGTGAAATAAGATTAGATCAGTTTCACCACGAGAGCAAAACATGCACACATATCATAGTTAGTAAAGAAGTCAGAATTTGTATCTAGCGGGAGTTGAGCTCTCATAAGCACTCCTAGTGGTTCCGCTGCTAATCATAGTAATTTTGGGAACGAATAACTAACACATTGAAAAACGTACAAGACTCCCACGGATCATGACAAATCCGTTTAAACTCTTCCAATACTCGCCGTGGTCTGTACGATCAGTTGAGCAGTTAGAGAAGAGTCATTGTCATCGCTATTTGAATAACACAGAAGTTAAGATGAAGTATATAGCGACCAAAGTGCATTATCGGGAGGAATTTCACTTGCAGTGACAAATGTTTCGAGATCTTGCTAATACTATTTCGTCATTAAAGGGTATTAGATCTGATAGAGGCATATACTTGGATTGAAAGTGACTTCATAGTTTGTAATGTATTGATCCCATAGTTGTTGTCAAAAAGCTTTTCTATCTATGCTACTTTGTTTTGTTCTAGGCCAGAACTTGCTGCACATACAGTAAACATATTATCGAAGCCATACAGTGGGGCTTATATAGTAATATTAGGCGAATGCTTGCTGCTTCTGCTCGTTATAACAATGATTCAGTTTCCTCACATGAACAAGGAATGTACCAAACATATATCAAGTTCATCATCAATGACAGTGAATGGTAATTCTAATCTTGGTGGTCGTTCAATATTTGTAATAGCTGGCCAACGAACATTTTTGATTGCCACTTTTGTTGGCTTTGTTTCATGGTCATCGATGTCCATTCAAATGTCGTCTGCACCTCTAGCAATGACTGTCGTTGGTTACAGTTTTCGTCAAATAACAACAGCTATTGAATGCCATCTACTAGGCATGTTTGTTCCATCGTTTTTTTCTGGAAATTTATGTAACTGGTTTGGTAGTCGACTGCTTATGCTTGCTGGTCTTATTACTCAATTGATAGGAGCACTAATATTTCAACATAGTTTGACAATTATTTCTTTCAATATAGGTCTGATTCTTGTTGGTATTGGATGGAATTTTGGATATGTAGCTTCATCGACATTGCTAATGAAATGTCACAAACCAGAAGAAAAAACAAAAATACATTCATTATATGAAGCCATTACTATGCTTAGTATATCGATATCATTCTTTTCAGCTGCATTTGCCGAGCAATATCTCGGCTGGAAGATTTTAACCGGAAGATTGATTATGATCTATCTGCTTTCAACTATAGTAATATTGGCGATAGATACAACATTCGTATTTTATAAAACCAGAAGTATCAAATTGGAAATAAATGAGAACTATGAACGAAGTATCTAGTAGTAGCACATCAACAAATAAATAAATATTTTATTCATGTTTTTATCTAATAAATGTAGTTCACAACAAAGTGCATTATAAAAACTTAGAGAGGGTGTGTGTGTCGATGTGAGATATGGGACATATATGAAAAGTCTAAGAATGAGATTAAAAGATGACAAAATAATATTTACGTATCATTGTCAGCTTACACATTACGAATACTCTTTCAAACTCTTTTGAGAAGAAGAAAAGATGATATTAAGTAACACTGCAATAGAAACTACCTAAAGAGATTTTTCAATATGTTCTACTTGTCTTCTTCGTTCTCGCATCAAATTTTCATTGAATCTGCTGGAAAATCGAAATAAATGTATTATAAACGTGGAATTTTTCATTTGATTTTTTTCAGATTTTAAAAGGGCCCACAAATGTAAAACAAGAAATCTTTGGTATTATATCTCAATAGTATTTCGAGAGTGTCCCTATGATTGTTTTCTTCGGTGATACTCTTACCGACAGTCTATTTTATTAATTTTAATTTGAAAACAAGAAATTCCTTTTAAATTTATACGATTAAAAGCTTTTCCTTCATAATAACTTATTTCAATGAAATTGAAATGCATCGAAATGCCACATGAAAAAAATCATAAAATGTTGAACTCTGCAAAAGTAGACTACAACAGAATCTGAGATTTTCCAAGAACTCTAATTACTTTTGATCATCCTTCACTACGTTTGTTTTTTTATACTGCAAACTAAATAGTTGCGTTATAGTTATTTTCTATCCACTATAATTGCATATCGTATCTTCATATATCTAGTATTCTCTCGTTGTGAAAAAGAAAAAACTCAATGTCACTATCGTATATGAATTTATCGTTGATGAAAAAAATGTATCTATGCGAGATTTTTTCTGTACACTTTTTTTGTTTTCGTGTAAAAGAGAGACTGAGGGAGTAACCAATCGTTAAATTTATATATTTTTTTTTGGCATTTCATCAGCTTATTTTAAAAGTTGACAGTTGCCGAGATCTTTCTTTTAAACATTTTTTCTTGCTAGGAAAAAATAAGTCAATATGGGTTTTCAAACAAACAAAGGCTTGGACAATCGTTCGGTCTACAATTATGTATATTTATCATATAAGGCACATGGCATTTCTATCTGCTGATTATTTATTTTTTCTCTTGGAAAAGATTCTGACTGAAATTAAAGAAATCGATTCTCGAAAATAGTTCTGAGTATAACTCATAATCTTTGATTCAGATTCAAAACTAACGATGAAAATAAAAATTTTTAGTCGGTATAATTTAGACTTAATAATGGCAAATATCACATCATCAAAATTAAATGATATACAACTCATAATTTAATATTTCACTTTAGTCCGATAAACCACGAAAATAACAAATACACATACAAATTTTCAATGGTCATTTTATTTATTTTTTTATTCGACCACGCTCATTAGAATTTAAACCTATAGAAGAAAACTTTGAGTATCAGTTGATAGCCTTCTTTATAGTCTTTATGCAATTTATATTTTCCAATGGATGAAAATTCCACAAACTAATTTTCCAGCTTTTTGTGTATTAGATGGTATAAAGATCTTGTGGGTGTGGGTGTGAGTGTCGGTGAAATGAAGGTGCACATTCACACTCGCACCCACATCCTTTTCATGTATGTCAAAACGAACATAGTTCACTCTATGACACATTCACAAGCATGTCATGTCGAAAGCAGATTACGTATGTAAACGCATTTTTTTAAACTTTCGCACTTGATTGGGTGACGGTTTATGAAGATAAATAGAGTCGTTAACGGGAGCGATGAAACTATGATGAGCTGCTGGTACGTTGGCGGTTTTTATCATATAGAAAGCTAACAGCGTTTTCTTCTCAAATAAAGTTAATAAGTTTAACGAAATATTCCAAAGAAGACCTTCTAGAATAAAATACACATCTTTTCTATTGTCATATTTTCGGAATGTAACTTACTCATTTATGCAGTACATTTCATTAGATACAAGGTATTTTTCTACAAATTTTAAATTATTTTCTTGCATGAAAACTTTAAACGAAGAACTTTGCGCCCAATTAAAGTTCAAGAACTTGTTCCAATTCATAAACTTGAAAAAGCAATTTTCATGGATATACGAAACGCCAGCAGGATTATGTCTCTTTTAATATTATTTTATTGAAATTTCGTTTACGGATTTTTACCTGCCACTATTTTTCTTTTGCAAACGCGATCAAAAAATAAATTCTTCTATATTGTTAATAATGCAAACAGTAACAATAATCTTATTTTAGTCTTTTCTCTTTATTATTCAAGATGAATTTTGTGTTAAGCAACTGCGTATACAAAAAGTACTATTTTAGTCTCTCGTTGTATGGGCACGTGTGACACTTATCTTGTATTGTAAGAATAAAATTGCAATATTGACATTTTTAACCATGTCTTTACTTCTTTGTTTCATCTATTTGTCATCTTATGTTGCAAAATTTTCGCTTATCTTTTTTTTCTCTTTGCTTCTATCTTGAAAGCTGAAACGAAATGGAGAGAAAGAAAACGTGAAGATCTTGAATATATTCAAGAAGAATAAATATTCTCATGAACGATCAATTATACATA
The DNA here is from genome assembly GCA_905250125.1 of Rotaria sordida. Lineage (NCBI taxonomy): Eukaryota > Metazoa > Rotifera > Eurotatoria > Philodinida > Philodinidae > Rotaria > Rotaria sordida. Next base: position 24,734 of record CAJNOL010001405.1, on the reverse strand, counting down.
CTCAAATTTTCGAATCAAGTTCAGATATAAACATATGATATATTTATGAGTACTTTTACAAATCTACTTTGTCATTAGACTTTTCTCAGTACACTTCTTTCAATTACGTATACAAGAAAAAAATTGCATAACTACGATGAAAGTTGATAACACATTGTCAATAAACACATTGACAAAGAGAATGGCAAATTTAAAAAGAAATTCACTTTAATGACATATACTATTCGAAAACAAGCAACATATATGGCTAGCAAAGTTCATTTGTCTTTTTTGGCATTACCTGTCGAGATTGTCTATCGCATTTTGGACAAACTCAGTGCTTTCACACTTATATGCTCAGTTCGCAATGTATGTACACGGCTAAATATGATCACTGATACGTATCATCGATATCAGGTAAAATTCACGTTTATCATTCAGTCAGATTTTTATTGTGCTCAAAATATGACTTAGTTCAACCGATGATTATTTCATTTATTTTAGTTGTTGATTTTAGAATAGTAAAAAGTCGATGGTAATATTTTGATTTGAATGAATATTACTCAAAAGACAACAATTATTAAGTTATTGAAGCAATTTCCAAGAATTGTATTGAGTTTCTGATTTTTTTTGCAATATTTTACCAAACAGAAAACAAAGTTAATAAAATTTTGAGACGCATCGAATGTTTTTGCATCGCAGTTTTGTTTTCCTCCATTATTTATAGAAAGGACTTCTTCCAATGAATTGAATTGAAAACCATAGGAGAGACCTAGTTGATTTTCATGAACTATACCCTTCTAAAATTTCTGTAACTTACAAATTCATTGAAGAAACGAATCCATCAAAGCAAACGAAACATAGTTCTAAGAAGTCCCTGAGCCTAAGAAATTGTAACAACTATTAGAAATTGAGAAACTCTAAAAATGCTCTGAAATCGTCATAGTTATACAATCGTTTAAAGAATGCCAACAGATCCGTATAGTCAAAGCAAATGAATAAGAAGTGTTTTGAATGCATATTTATTCTGACACTTATGGTAATCTTTAGATCAAGTGAATGAAATGTTATTTTTTGTTTTTTTGAAATCGGTGTTTTCTGAAAGGAAGCTTACTTAAGGGAAGATGAATGATTTATTTGATTCATGGGACGATCGGTTGATGCTATGAACTTCTTGAGTTCATAATTCTTCTCATATAACAAGCAATTTCTTAGTTAAACTGAATATAGGCCTTAAACAATAATGAATAGAATGTTTTGTATGAAATTTGAAGTGATTCAATCAATCTCTCTACTACCAGTGTATCTAGGTTTTTTTTTATCGAAAAGCACCTATTTTTAATTTGGTGTTTACATGGATGATTGGACTTCTTTGTTTGAAAACATACATTCAGTTCTAATTGATCACTAATCTTTCTTGAAAAAATAATATTCTCTGCTTCATTGAAGAGAATGGCTTACCTAGGAAGACAGAGTAGAATAAAATTTGAATGTATCTGTATCAGAGACCGAAAACAACGAGAAAATGTTCAATCGGATTCGATTCAAATCATTATGTTATAGACAAAAACAGATTAGTATAATCAGATATGTTACTTACTATTGATAGTGCTGTGAAAAATCATAGAATCACCTACCGACTTTGACTTCTTTCGGATTTTTTTTGCTGATTAATAGTGCTTCTTCGTTTTAAATTCATTACCAATACATCGATTCATAGTTGCTCTTTCAGTTTTCATTGCAAGAAATACTGAGAAGTCAAAGTTGATGGATGATTCTATAAATTTTCTCAGCACTGTATGTTCTAATTTTCTTCTTTGTACAATCTATTTATTTTACTCTTATTCCACTCTAGTCACCTTTTCTGTATTTCATCACTTCATACATGCTCAAAGGTCATTTCGTTTTTTTATTAACAAAACTACGACAAAAACTAGATTGTATGGAATAAGATGACTCATAAAAGTTCTGTATATGTAGAGTTGACAACAAGGATTTAACTGATATTTGAAACATCAGAATTCCAACCACACAGTGCATCTATCTGAATTGAACGAGCGAAAACTGATCGCTACCAAGATTAGCTGAAAAACTTTATCATAAAAGTTTTCTTCAGTTACAAAAAAAAAATTTATTTGAAAGAGTATATTAAACAAATCTGAAAGAAATAATAAGCAGGAATTACTTAACAATCTCGAGATTAATTATTAACAATAGACATTGTTTCTCTAATATCATTAGAGCATTATAAATTGTAATGTCGTTGTGAATTATCAAAGCTCATCATCTCAGAATATTCTTATGAGACTAAATAAACAGATATCAAAAAAGTTTTGAACCTATTCAAGAATCTTTAAATAATAGTATATGTCTGCATCATTTTATTACATATTGACAACGAGCAATTGCTTCTATAAGGAATACAAGCAGATATAGGGATAGCTTCTCAATTACTATTCTTTTCTTTTTTTTTATTTGTACAACTAGCATGAAAATCAGGCCACTTTCTAATGAGTCGGCACGACCCAGCTTAGAATGATATCACGAAAAGTGTATGTCTTTTATGGAAAAGATTTCTGAACAATCAATTCCTACAGTCACTGCAGTCATTTAATTAGAACATTCTAAAAAATTTATTATCATAGCGATCATGATTTAAATAACGTTAAACAATTTCAATGCTAGAAAAAATAACATGAGAGACAAGTCTAATTACTTATTGGGCGACAAAACACAAGACGTATTCCTAGATATTCTCATATTTTGAAGGCTATCATTTATTAACATAAATTTTAACGAGTTAAATGTCTGCTGAACAATATGCAAGAGTTAGACTGATTACTAATTTTAGTTGCACTACGAATTTTAGTAAAGTTACCTCGGTTTTACTTCAGTAAAATCTAAGCCACTTAATGTAGCTGATAGTGTACACGATCTTATGTGTATACGAGAAATATCGTTAAATTAAATAAATCCTCTGATTTTATTTGTTGGCTAAATGAAACTTCCAAAACATTCGTGCAATAAAGATTTCTGATTATTATCAGCTGCAAGCGCAATTACTCATGTAAAAATTTTTTATGAGAAATCAAAGTAAAACCGATTATCTTTTGAATGAAAATCGATCAAAATGGTGCTACTTATTTCTGATTGCAACCAGAATCTTTTTACTTTAAAAATATATTTACATTGATTTTAGTCTTTTCTGAACAATTGATAAAGTTCTATCGATTGTAACTGCTTTTTTTCTAAATTGGTTAGCAAAGATAAAAATCAAATGGAATCTATCTTCAAAGTTGAAAACTATATTTTTTTATAGCAGTCAATTATAAGCACTTTAATTAATTTTTTAGTTGAGAAAAAAGTCGACTAAAATCAGATTTTTTGTTTTCTTACATGAAAGATCTTCGTTCAAAAAAAGAATTAAAGTCCCGACTGAGCCGCCCATCTCGTATCCTGTTGTGTAACTTATTTGAGTCATTGGTCAGTTTTAAGTGATATTAGTACGTAAATTTACTTAGTGTCAATTATACATCGATACTCTCTAGTTCGATCTTTTTTCTTCCACTTTTTCGAACCGAAATACTAAGAGAGTGTGCACCAAACAGGATAATGAGGCCTGTCAGTCAGTATGGGACTCTAAGATATTTATTGGAGTTTTATTCTATTTTTTCTTTTCTAAGAAAAAAAGTCTTTATCTTTTTGTTCTTACTTGTTTATATTTGCTTAAATATACTTCAATCTCTTCTAATTTTTTTCAGCGTTTTGTAATTCAGTAAATAACAAGAATAATTGAATCTCTATTTATTCAAATCCATTCGATTCCCTTAATTTTTAGAGTTATGAATTCGGATTCAAGTCGATTCAACTCTCACTACTATAGTATGAAAGATATTATTCTTTTCCCATATATCAGTTACTAGTATTTCTTTAGTGCTCTTTTCTGAGTAAACTATTTATTTTTCTCTTTTCTCGTTCTAGCCATCTTTTTCCATATTTAATTTATTCGTTCATATGAAACGAGCATTGTTTCTTTACAAAACAAAAACTACATTAGAACATAAACTCTATAGAGTACAATTACTCATCAAACTTCAGTCTAAATGATTACGAAAACAGAGGTTTAACTAATATTTCAAAGATCGAAATTTCACCGAGGAGCTGAATCGATGAAAATCAGACAAGTGAAAATTCATTGATATCATAATTAGCTTATAAATGTTATCTCAAACGTAATAACTTTGATACATGCGCAAAAAAACTAATAGGCTAAAACTTCTCAAATATGTCGAGATAGTTAACAAATATTAATTCTTTTTCTCATATATTCATAGGGTTCAAGGTTAAAATGTCTTTATTTTTTTTCTTGTAAAAACTTATCATGCTAAAACATCCTCACTGTGATAGAATAACGCCAACTACCAGAGCACTCTAGAACCTATTTGAAAAGTATTCAAATTATAGTAATTAGCTCCAACATTGGACTAACTTATCTAAATTACTATTGTTTTTTTTATTTCGTACCTGTGTAACTTATTTCAGTTTTCTACTTCCAGATACGACCATCCTTTTTCCTACTTAGTTTCTCAAGGATTCTTTAACAAGTACAGTATTCATTCGGTCTTCTTAGGTTTTTCACGGTTTTCATCACCAAGCCTCCTATTCAATCGATATCGAAATGTACTTATCACAACTGTTCTTCAAAGGAAGACTCACTCAATATCTATCACTATCACATCGAAGAGATATAAAAACCACGCTTTTACTCAGACTAATCCAAATTTAGGCTTTTTCTTGTCGCATATGAGAAAAACAAGATCAATTTCCTAGTAGCTGATTCTAAATTCACATGTTTCTCAAAAATTAAAAATGATTATTAACTCATGAAATATCACTAACGCATCACAGAAACTTCAACGCTTGTCTTAATATGCGCTATCATTTTCATAATAAGAATTTAAAACATTCTGAACAATTGTCATATAAAACAAAATCTAACCGCCATTTCCCAAAAGTCGAACAAGACTTCTCACCTTCTTTTGTTATCATTTTTCTACGAAAATAAATCTCCCAACGATTAATAAGAACTAAAACATTGAGAGCATCATTCTTTTCTACCATCAACAACTACATCCACCACTACATGTGATATACAAAACAATACGATGGCAGCAGTTTACATGAGGATAAGCAATATTCTTCAGCTATCATCATTTGAATCCCCATTTTGTATAACTAGCCCTCTCCTCTACCTCTACGCGTAAGGCTTCTTTTACAGTTCTCCAAACAACGACTTCTTTGTCTCTTTCGTTTCAATCCATTCGACATATTTGCGACCAATCACAAAATAGGTTATATAGAAGTTCCTATTTACTCGACATTCATACCACATAGAGGCACGACTAACAAAAAACCTATTTCATTCATAGTCAATTACGCATAATCAAATAACACTGTGACACTTTTTCTCTCTTCTTCTCTCTATCATATATATATTTGCACTTTTTCACATAGACACTCACCACATTATATCTCCGGTACAATCAAATCGGAGATATCGGAGCACAACGTCTGGCTGACGCATTACAACATAACATAGTGACACTCTTTCTCTCTTCTTCTCTCTCTCATATACACATCTGCACTTTGTCACACAGGCACTCACCACACTAGATCTCGGACGCAATCAAATCGGACCTCTCGGAGCACAAAATCTAGCTGATGCATTACAACATAACACAGTGGCATTCTTTCTCTCTTCTTCTCTCTCTCTCTCATATACATATCTGTACTTTTTCACACAGACACTCACCACACTAGATCTCGGAGGCAATCAAATCGGAGATCTCGGAGCACAAAATCTAGCTGATGCATTACAACATAACACAGTGACACTCTTTCTCTCTTCTTCTCTCTCTCTCATATACATATCTGCACTTTTTCACATAGATACTCACGACACTAGATCTCGGAGGCAATAAAATCGGACTTCTTGGAGCACAACATCTGGCTGATGCATTACAACATAACACGGTGACTCTCTTTCTCTCTTCTTCTTCTCTCTCTCTCATATATATATCTGCACTTTTTCACACAGACACTGACCACACTAAATCTTCGAGACAATCAAATCGGAGATCTCGGAGCACAACATCTGGCTAATGCATTACAACATAACACGGTAACACTCTTTCTCTCTTCTTCTTTCTCTCATATACACACTTGCGCTTTTTCACACAGACATTCACCACACTAGATCTCGGAGGCAATCAAATCGGAGCTCTCGGAGCACAACATCTAGCTGATGTATTACAACATAACACGGTGGCTCTCTTTCTCTCTTCTTCTCTCTCTCTCATATACACATCTGCACTTTTTCACGCAGACACTCACCACATTATATCTCGGATACAATCAAGTCGGAGATATCGGAGCACAACGTCTGGCTGATGCATTACAACATAACATAGTGACACTCTTTCTCTCTTCTTCTCTCTCTCATATACACATCTGCACTTTTTCACGCAGACACTCACCACACTAGATCTCTCATCGAATCAAATCGGAGATTTCGGAGCACAAAATCTGACTGATGCATTACAACATAACACAGTGACACTCTTTCTCTCTTCTTCTCTTTCTCATATACACATTTGCACTTTTTCACATAGACACTCACCGCACTAGATCTTGAAGACAATGAAATCGAAGATCTTAGAGCACAAAATCTGGCTGATGCATTAAAAAATAACACAGTGACACTCTTTCTCTCTTCTTCTCTCTCTCTCATATACAAATCTGCACTTTTTCACACAGACGCTCATCACACTAAATCTCTCCTACAATCAAATCGGACCTCTCGGAGCACAATATCTGGCTGATGCATTACAACATAACACGGTGATTCTCTTTCTCTCTTCTTCTCTCACTCATATACATATTTGCATTTTTTCACACAGACACTCACCACATTATATCTCGGATGCAATCAAATCGGACCTCTCGGAGCACAAAATCTGGCTGATGCATTACAACATAACATAGTGACACTCTTTCTTTCTTCTTCTCTCTCTCTCATATGTACATCTGTACTTTTTCACACAGACACTCACCACACTAGATCTCTCATGGAATCAAATCGAAGATCTCGGAGCACAATATCTGACTGATGCATTACAATATAACATAGTGATACTCTTTCTCTCTTCTTCTCGCTTTCATATACACATCGACACTTTTTCACACAGACACTCACCACACTAAATCTTCGAGACAATCAAATCGGAGATCTCGGAGCACAACATCTGGCTGATGCATTACAACATAATATAGTGACACTCTTTCTCTCTTCTTCTCTCTCTCAAATACACATTTGCACTTTTTCGCACAGACACTCACCACACTAGATCTTGAAGTCAATGAAATCGAAAATCTTGGAGCACAAAATCTGGCTGATGCATTAAAAAATAACACAGTGACACTCTTTCTCTCTTCTTCTCGCTCTCATATACACATCTGCACTTTTTCACACAGACGCTCATCACACTGAATCTCTCCTACAATCAAATTGGACCTCTCGGAGCACAACATTTGGCTGATGCATTACAACATAACACGGTGACTCTCTTTCTCTCTTCTTCTCTCTTTCATATTACATATTTGCACTTTTCACACAGACACTCACCACATTATATATCGGACGCAATCAAATCGGACCTCTCGGAGCACAACATCTGGCTGATGCATTACAACATAACATAGTGACACTCTTTCTCTCTTCTTCTCTCTCTCTCTCATATGCACATCTGTACTTTTTCACGCAGACACTCACCACACTAGATCTCTCATGGAATCAAATCGGAGATCTCGGAGCACAATATCTGACTGATGCATTACAACATAACACAGTGACTCTCTTTCTCTCTTTTTCTCTCTCTCATATACACATCTGCACTTTTTCACACAGACACTCACCACACTAGGTCTCCATTCCAATCGAATTGGATATATCCTTGAAACTCGTTTGAAGGAATTAACTGAGCGGAATAAATAATGAACAAAGTGGTGAGCTTTGGTGTCGAAGATGGTGGAATGAAGAACTCTAATTTCTGGTTGAATGTGTGATTTGCTTTTTTCCTTGTTGTTTGGTTTGCAAATGATAATAAAATCTTTGAATTGTCTGCTTGATGTGTTTGATAATGATGATATGGCGGTCAATTTTGACAATGTGGATAATCGTTGTTTTTTGAAATTTCGAAAAATGAGTCATATGAACATCTGATTTAGATTCTAGTCGATATGAGTTCGACTGTAGAAGGATGAGGGAGTTCGAAGTTTTTTCCTTTTGGTAAACAGAATGTGGCTTTTCTGTCATAAATAACGGCAGCTGTCAAATGAAGATGTTTATAGGAAGCTTGGGATCGGCTGAGTTTCGTTTCAACCGATTGGATCGGTCGATGGAAATTTTTGAGGTGATTGGTGGAAACCGTTGAAAATTCCGGTTGGTTCAATTACAAAATCCCGCTGGTGAGATAACAGCTACACGTTACACATCAATTAGCAAGCTATCTCTTTCGAGAAAGGGTTCAGTAATACAGCTTGACAAACAGATTGAGTGAAATTCATATAACTCGTGAGATTTCTATTACCAACGTTGTTTACATAATTTGTCATGTTGCCTACACATCAATCACTGAGTAGCAAAGGAAAACTGTTTCAAAAATTGCCATCTGGTACCTTACAACAATTGATATAGAACAATATATGTGCCTCATTTTGGCTGATTTTGCTTCATAAAAAAAGTGATAAAATTGATATTTTCTTATTTGAAATCATTATTCAACGTACTTAAGAGTAGGGAGTCATTTTATTTTTTGTTATTTTGAAAAATCAAAAAAAAATGACACCCTTACTTGCAGAACTTTTCAATTCCTTGACTCCTATTCCCGATCGCAAAACTAAATGAGATACAAAGATCAGTTTTTAAATAGACTTCATTTTTTTGAGATTTCTTTTATTAAAACCTAATTTTTTATTTAAAGACGTATGGTACTAGAATGCGACAAAATTTTCACATTTAAAAAAAAAAGATTTGTTTTGGTATTGAGGCTATTAGAATATAGTCTGAGATTGCTGACAGTTAAGAATTTTTGATAGTCAGCGAAAAACAGTTCAGAAGTGAACTTGAAATTTTTACATTGGATATTTTCAAGTTACACCATGTTTAGGTTCGAAATTGGTGAGTAACTTTTCTTACCATCATCAATGCATTCATTATGTTTCGAAAACACTCATTGTAAAGTGGAAAATGCTAGGTCGCAATTTTGAACTAAGATTTTGATGCCGACTAGACATTTATTGGCTCGAAGTTTCGAATTTGTTCTTTCCTCGAACATTCAAATCAAGAAAATCAATAAAAATGAGCAAAAATATACTAACTTTGGTAGTTTAAAAAGTAATAAAAAACCGTAAAAAAAATGATGAAAGGTAGACGATTTGAAAAGTTCAACCGGACCCAACCAGTAACCGCCCTCTCCAGTACCGGTTTCAAGATGGACTTATAGAGGATTATAATCTATGTACTTGTTGAGATGACATACATATGAGATTCTGTTGTCTTCACTGACACATTCACTGTTGGAATGTTTTATGAAATTAAATAATGTCGATGTGACAAGACATCCTTTTAAAGTTGGTGGAATCTTACAGAGATATACTGTTTGACGCTCAAATTGATTCCAAAATAGTTTGAACTCATTATGTAATTGCATTTATTTTACTGAACATTGGTATACATAGATAGAATAGTTATTGTCAATGAGAATGGATTGATTTTAAAACGGGTGGGTATATACTGCTATGAAATCAACATGTTGTCCTATTGTATATAGTCGAAATCTAGCTGACGAAGTCTTGATCGAAAAAAGTCACAAATACTATTCAAAACAATTCAAAAAATAATCTATTCAATTCATAAGGTGAATTGATTTGAATTGAATTCAAAGAAGTTTTCAAAATCTATAAATTCAATTCAACTCAAAAATCAAACTTCTTATAATTTTTATGAAACGATGAATTTACGAAATTCAACCTCAGAAAAAATAAAGTGATCTGCTTTTTGCTATAATATTTTGTTAGATTCTTATTTAGAAATGTCTGAATCATGCTTGTGTCCGTATATTTTGCTTCTTTATTCGGATAATGCTATCAGCGATTTAGTTTCACCCGCCTACATACTGTGTACATCTAGTTTATGTTCGCATATCATTAATGAACTCGTATACATTTCTATCTATATAGGTTATGGGTATACAATGATCATTTTCTTTACACATATCGATTAGCCCAACATCATATACTGAACTTTTCGAGATCACAGCTGTATCAATCAATTCTAAATCGGTCAGGTCACCTAAATTCAATTCAATTCATGAGTTCAATTGAATCGAATTGAGAAAACATTTTTGAGAATCGATAAGTTGAATTATACTGACTTGTAACAATCTATGAATTTATTTCAATTGAATCGCGAAATACTTCGTCAGTTCTATGAATTGAATGATATTCGATTGAAGAATTATTTGTCAGCATTTCATCAGTTGAAAGGAGATGAATTGAGGTGCCTAGTTGTGCGTTATACATACGTCTTAGATGATGAAGATACTGTGACTTTTCTATTCATTCAAATGAAAAGAAAGTAGAAATTACTAATAAATTCTACAGTGACCGTCTTTAGGTATTAGTCTGGAATTTGTTATCAAAAGCTATTCGTACCACAAAGTGATAGTCTTCTTCTTGCTGTTTAATATGCTCTACAATACCCACGAATATTGAAGGATGTGAGTGAAGAGAAGATCAACGTCCACACCACACCCACACCAACACTCACATACATTCGCTACGTTTCTTATTGATCGCATCAGAATAAAACATAATTAACTCTCGATTCAATTGATGCAATATTATTAGAAGCGTAACTTGAATAGTAGATGAAAATGTTTCCAATAGATAATGTAAAATATCGTTGAAAATAAACGAATGAATATAGAACTTTAATAAAGAAAATTTAAGAAAAGGTTTCTTTGTTCCAGTTCTAGACCTATCCATTTCATATTTTATTCTGACTGTAGAATTATTTAATTACGATGTAAACTGTCATAATGAATATTCACTTGCGTAGTTCCAGTAATCGATGTTTTCTTGTTTATTGTTCAGACATATCGAAATATGTTAAATACATGAAACGAGCTCCATCACATAAATATCATTGTCAATATTGTATTTCACCCAATGAAAACAATTTAACGTGTCATTCATCGACTTGAACGATATCGGATTATTCAAATAATATTCATTGTCTATTCTGATAGAAGTAAAAATAATCATCTGTCACCAATAATCAATAATCTTCAAATCTTTCGAACTTCAAAATCAATTTTTGAACTTTTAAAAAAGATATGGAAGAAGTCGAAAGAGAATATTTGAGTGATGGTATATTTACAATTTTCTATCTAAAGAAAAAGTAGTACTTCAACAAGGTTACTCAGAAAGTTATTTATGTCATATATTTAGTTCTATTGATGCGAACGTCTTAGGACTCTGTTCAGGTCAAATATGAGATGCTAAGTAAATGTCGAGTTTACTATAGAAATGATACTGTTCATTTGTTTCAAGTCGATGAATTTGAAACGCAACTAGCAATCAAAACATGTCATTCGTTAGTATACGAAACTTGGATTCTTAATTTATCTTGTTAATAAAACTTTGCCTAGAAAAGATATTTGAGCTCTATATAGATTTCATTATTCTATTATTAATTTATGGTGTCTTTCGGAAGCAGCTTCAGATTCACATTCTTGGTTGTGGAACAAAACTCAATCGAGAAGAATTCGAAAATTTCCAAGCTGGTTTTCGTATATCAACTGAGAGATTTTTTCATGTTCATCTGATCTTAATGCATCGAAAGAATTATTAGTATTGATTCAATCACTGATAGATTGTCACATCGTATTCGAAATGCATAGCAACAGTTCGTATTATTTATCATTGATGTCAATTGTAGAACATTTTTGAATAGATTTTTAGCAAATGTCAGTCATCAAAGCGATATATTAGATGAAAGCAAAATCATTTTTAATTTCGAATCGAATTTCATCATCTCCAAGGCATCAGAGTGTTGGTGTGGGTATCAGCGTTAAAAACACTAACACCCACAATCGTCTTACCTACACCCTAAAAGTTAGATACGGACAATTGAAAACTATAACAATGGACTTTACAAGAGATGCAATGCGACATAATTGTTTAATCCTTTGATGCTGAGGTCCGTATATATACGGGCTGAACTTTTACTCATATAACTGTCGTTATAATCCCATTTAGACTGGATCCAAAAGTCTTCTCTTTCTTTCTCTTATCTCGCTGGCATTATTGCGTCATCGTTCTGCAGTGCTATTTGTATATTCATACTTTTTATATAACAATAAAGTTTATTTTAAACATTTTTGAAAGAAAAGAAAATTTTCATGTGAAAAAATTCCCGACGCCAAAGGGTTAAGAGTGAAATGCTTAACTTTTGTCGAAAAAGATTTATCAATATTTTCCTTTGTTATAATAATCCATTGATATGTGTTAAATACTCTACACTAAATACTTTTCATTTATGGTCTAGCAAAAATTTATTGTCGATACATAGACAGATAATGAGATATCAAACGGATATCCAATTGTTTTGTTCATACAACCTTTAATTGCTACAGAAGAGTATAATTAAGAATAATAGTTTAATTGATTTTTATTCGATCAAATGTGTCTTTGAATGGTTTCTTCGACGAAAATCGATAAATTAAAATTAATGGAAATAATTGATAATAACCATAACCTAATGTAAATAATAATAAATTCTTTGTTTTTTCTTTACCAAATAAAGCTTGATAGAAAAAATAATTTAAATCAAAAAATAATATCAACGAAAATAGAATTATTGGTATACGAATCCATTGGCGTTTATGATAAATAGCATAGATAGCAATTAAATAGAATGGTGCAAATAGAAATGGTGACAGACAAGTTAAATATTTAACAAGAAAATCATTGTGCAGTAATATTGTGTCAACATTTTCACACCACCAATAAAATAATTTGAAAACAAATTGTGGTGGCCAGAGCCATTTTGATGTATTTTCATCTCGGATTTCTTCATGAACTGAAGCAACAGAATTAATATAATCGATAGTAATGGCAAAAATAAAAAATGTAATAAAGGTACCAATTATTATTTTGTCAATAGATCGCATTGATAAATTAAAAAAAAATAGGAGTATGCCCTCGAATTCTTTTTAAAATTTGTACGATCTACTACCAATCTAGAAATAAGAATCATAAATGTTACACATGTTTTCACTATGAAAAACATTGTATGCTGTTGATAGACATGATGATCACACTATCATCTTGTCATGTTATAGATAAAAAAAAGAACTGCTCTCTTTCTTCATATTGATAAGGAATCAAATAAAACTTTACTTTCACTTCGCAGAAGCGAATAAAAAACACTCATTTTATTTATGATACGGGCAGATTTTTATTTATTTGATAGTCAATCTATACCGTATATATATATATTCACTGTATCATGTAGCTCTTTCCTGAGTTTAATTTCTTACATTGGTATTCATCTATTTATGAAATACAAATCACAATAACAATCATGGAATCATTACATCTAATAGTATCTCATAATGTTATGAATTTTTCATTCATTCACATCTCATTCTAAATACCGAGGTTTGCTTTGGAGGCAGTTTTAGTAAAAACAAAAACTTTTCCATGGATCAATGGATTTTATTCCTTTAGGTATCTACATATAAATGAAATGATAACTTTGTACAACGAAAATTTTAGTAACAGGTATGTATGTCGACTCAACATTCATCAATAATTGATAACATATCGAACTTATTTTCGACATGAAAGTCGAACTGATGTTTCAACTACAATCAATTTTGAAAAAATGTGATGAAATCGACAAAGATTAAACGAACTTTATGTGCTTCATATATTACAGCCTTTTCTTTCGATTTAAAAACCACAATAATTGCACTTATGAAGATATATATCACTTTTATCGAGTATGATTTCGTTTTTCTTCTCTCTCTTGCATGCTACTCAAAAGCATGAGAGTGATTTTTTCTTTGCCAACCTTATAGAGTTTGACGAAAAATGCTGGGTGCCGGTCTAAGTGTCTCAGAAGGAGATACGAGTATCAGTTTGGATTGGTGTTGGTCTTTTCTCTTCACTGATGCTCAAACCCACACCATTACCATACATCAACAGAAGAAAATTTATTTCCAAAGGAAAAATAATATTAATCAATAATCATAAAACCAATGACTTTCATGCCAATTATGCGATAATCAATGCATATAAATGTTCGTCAATATCTTGTCCATTTTTGTATGCATGTTTACGTAATACTCCTTCAAGTACGAAACCGCATTTTTCTGCAACACGCATTGAAGCTTTATTCCATGGAAATATCTTTGCTTCAATTCGAACTAAATTTTTCCATTCGATTTTTATTATTTCAATTGCTTTGTTTACAGCTTTAGACATCAAACCACGATGCCAATATGGTTCACCTAACCAATATCCGATTTCTGTTCTCCTTTCATTTCCAATTGAACGATGAAGACCACATTCACCTATCAATTCATCATTTGCCCGCAAACGAATAGTAAAAATATGTGTTAAATTTAATGAGTCTGATTTTATCTTTTGAATAAAATCTTCGCCATCTTTTGTTGTATATGGATATGGTATTGTTATTGAATTAGCTTCTATTATTGGATTGTTAAGATATTTAACAAATGAAGGAATATCTTCATTTGTTAATAGATCGGTTATATATATTTCATCATCAATATCATAACGATTTGATACCATTGTATTCTAAAAAAGAAGAACAATGAAGTAAGAAAAACGTTTCTTTATTTGCTCGATTACGTCAAGTTATCATTAATAAGTCTACTTAAATATATATGATACCAAAAGAAAAAGAACAAAATGATGAAATGTTACACAAGTCATTTTTACGTATTCTCGTTATTAAATGGTGGCTATTAATTTCACTGTAGAAAACAGATGCATCGGCTTTAATAGATTTAAATTCATTTTTAAATGAATTAGCTGTTTCCTGATAACGTGTTCTTTTACGTTTACAAGCATTTTCATTAGTATCATATAAATGATTATTTTCTGTTGTTCAATTAGTACACATAGTTCTAACTAATTTGTTTATTTCGTAATGATCAACAAAAATTGCTTGTATTTCTTTACATAACGCCATCTTTATTGTACTTCTACTACCATCAACATGTTGTCCTTGAATATCGCCTTCGTAAATCATATACTATTTAAATATTGTTAGTGTATATTATTGGTTTTCTGTCCTTGTTTTTCAACACAATTTTAAGTCGACATCACCGCATCATCATATATATCGACAGTAGCCTTTCCTTCATTATCTTCTAAACCATTAATATGAATCTAGTAGAAATGTCTGTCGATGACATTCATAAGTTCCTATTCGATGAACATTTAGTTCTTGTAAGCTGTAACACTCGTGGGTGTGTGGGTGTGGGTGTTGGAGACGAGAAGACACCCACACCCACACCCCACACCTTCGCTAGGCATAATTGAGAAAGTTCAATTTCTCGATCTTAGTCATCTTGAAATTAAGCTCGCAACGTCAGATAACCTCGGAGACTATGACGGACCGTGACAAACAGACAAGTATGTATGTCTGTCTGTCCGTCTCGGTCTACGAGGAGAAAGGAGAGGAGAGTAACACTTTTCGTTTAATATTCAACATTCATCACTAATTATACTAATAATATGAATATTAGTATCCGTGTGTCATGGTCTGTGGGAGTTTCACTTTTCGCACTTTATACTTGACACTCTGTTTTGATCGCGTTGCACAAAAGCAGTATACATCTAAATGAAGAATGATAATGAAACTATTTTTATTTCAGTTTAAGTCGATTTCGTAGTAATTTCTGTAAAGAAAATCACTGTTTTGTTTTTCTTTCCCTAATAAAAGACCACTTTTTCGGCACTTAGAAAATTGATAGAAAGAAACTTAAGAAATCATATTTAAAAGCTCTATAATACATGATTGGATGTGTCTTCATCTTTTCTTTCCAATTGTGAAAACTGCAGTTCTCAAAATTGTGTCTGTCAAAAGTTATTCACGTGTCTTTTTTCTATAATGAGCATTAATGTTACCGTTATATATGATAACAAACAGTTCTTTGTCGAAACTTTATTATTATTATATAAAATAAAACATGATGAAACATCACAGAAAAATAAAGCATTGTTATTACTATCACCACATATACAGAAAAAGTTTCCTAAAGCTTTCTATACGGAACTAAAATACCGTCACCATTACTTTTGGCAGGATCTAAGTAGCAACACCATTGATACATTTTGAAAATGCAAAATAAGAAGAAAAGAAAAAAAAATTAAAAGAACAAATGCTCTACGCTTGAATTGTTCTGGACTTCAAATTATTTTGCATGAAATCAGACCAGCAAAAATGATTCTAAGTTATTACATTTTAGAAGCTCAAGAAACTTGTTCTATGCTACCACTATTTCCTGTCTTTAACTGAGGGACGGGCAAAGCTTCTCTACTTAGCCAGAGTAAACAGAAGACATATTTTTCTTTTGAGTTTTTCTCAGAAACCATGTAGAATTATCAAAATATCAGAATTTTATTTTTAAACAGAAGAGACCACCATTTCTAGAAGAGAAATGTTCGAAAAATAAACAGAATTGACGTCTACAAAGCGCTTCTAATGAGACATAGATATACTATTTTACTAAATAGAGCTCTATTTCTTTCTTATCTATCTCGGTAGATCGAATTCAACTTTTCAGGAGACAATACAAAGATTTCTTATACACCGTACCATTTTGTGCATTATAGTAGCGTCAGTTATAAATATTCTTATACGCTAAAATTCGAAATCAGATTTTCAATACCATGAATGCCTCATTGAGATATTAACGAAGCGTCTCTTGAGAATGTGGGGTGTGGGTACGGGTGTGGCTGTCGCTGTGGATATAGCGGTGGCTGTGGGTGTGTGTCGTTGTCCATCTTCTTTCGTTAATATCCACACCCACACTCTTCTGAATCAATATGTAGCACTAAGTGGATTTATGCGAATTTCAAATCTTGTCATCGACTATTTTCGTCTAAAAATCACTCAGTCTTCTTCAGAATTAGGTTTAAAGAAATGAATTGTATCGAAAAGTAGTTTTACTATAAATGATGATTGAGTCATATCATCAGAAAAAAGCGTGTCATGCACAGCTGTCAAGATAAACTTTAGTGCTGTTCTCATGCAAATATTACAACATTTTAATTCGATCATAAAGTATAATAAAACTGATCTTTCTCTATCTTCAACTATCATTGTGTACACAAGTGACGTTAGTCGCTGATTTGCGTAATATCAGTGCTGTTTCTTTTAGAAACTTACTCCCAAGTTCTTGTTCTTGTTTCAAGTGCCACTCGACTAGGTCTATCCAACGACTAAATCAGATATTCGATGGTTCCAACTATACTCCCAAAAATTTCAATATATCGATGATTTACTATAGAACATTTGAGATTACGATAATAAATGTGGTTGCCATTCATTTCAAAACTTTTATTAGCAAACATAATTTTAGGCAATATCTTTAACAGTTAACTCGTGATGTCTGTTTTTCCAGAAAAATAATCTAGCTGAGTTGAAATTTCAATATTACAGCGTTGAAGTTTATCAAAGTACTTTTATCATAGTTATTTTGGCAGACTAAGATCTAGATTCCTTGGAACTGTAATATATTAACTTATCAGTAATTCTTTTTTCGAACTGCATTGACAAGACAAGAAACTATAACAATAAACACACTTATAGCGGGATGAAGATCCTAAGTACATTATAATCGACCTAATGCTACACAAAAATCATGAGAATGTGGATAACGTTCAATCTCCTGACAAATTTATTTTCCCAAATAATCATTAAATAGAAGTTCACATTTCACTTAAATAAGCTTGTCTCATTTGACGTAATTTTGCGATGAGTTTTTCGATGCCTTTGACTGTTTTTCCATTTTCGAATGTCACACGTTTACTTCCATTTGCCCAGATGATTTGCACCCATTCTGCGCCACCATCTGCGCAATCAGGACATCCAATTCTGTCATCTAATGATTGAAAGATTTCTATATTTACGAGATTGACAAGGCTGACCAATTCACTCGAAGTTAATGGAACTGTTGCATAAACTGGAGGATAACTCGCTTGATTAAAGTTTGCCTTTTTTGAAATACTTACTTGAGGTGGAGTGGATGTCACAGTTATCGATTTACGACAATATCCAATACATTCTCCAAATGAAGTTCCACTCGAAATTGATAGTACATTGCTCTTTACACTTTCGCCATTCACTACTAATACCAAAAGTGCGAGAACAAAGATAAGCCAACCAACAGATTGCATTGTGTATCAAGCTTTTTATACCTAACAAGTAATCAATTTTGAAGAAACAAATGAATATATATATTTTTTTCATCACTGATAATGGTAACAGAAAAGTGAAGAAAAAAAATCGAAGCCTTCCACATGAAAAATAACATCTGTGTATATTTGCACACCCTTCAAGGACAAAATGAATTAAAAGAAAGCGATATTTAATGTCATAATACTCGTTTAATACATTATTTTCTTTTCATATATTTAATTATGTCTTTGGTATTAAATAAATTGTTGATTCATATGTATTTACACATCGAAACAATGGATAAAAATGAAAAAAGTGACGATTTGATCACTGTTCGTTTCGCAAAATTGGAATCAAATAAAACTTATATACTAATGAACACGTGTTCCTGTAGGTTCATGCTGACTTTTAAAACTTTGAAACTTGACTTCTCAAATTTTAGCCACTGAGGTGCTCCTTCTTCGATAGATCAAAAATAGTTTTTGTATTTAATTCAAATGGTTCATTTCTGGTCGCAGAGAGCTCATTGTCCTGATCACAAATATCATATTTTTATTAAAGCCGGACTGCATAAGAAGAAAAATATTAGGACTTTTTAACCAAAACTTCATGTTGACGGTCAAACAAATGATTAAACCTGTTCGTCTGTCTCTAATGTTTTTACTCTATATAAGTTGTTTACATACGCATATATGAGTATATTGTGAGAAAGGTGAATATTGTAAAAAAAGGAAATAGTATAGTAAGTCTCGAAAATACTCATAAAAATATTATTGAAGCACATCAAAGATAGCACCAAAATGTTCGCTATGTTGAAATCATCGATCTATTTAGTTTTCAGGACGACATACTGAGAAAAATCAGTAGATCGATTTGTGGTGCAATATGTTTCCTTCTTTCATAAAATTATTTTAACCTATGTTTTTCAATAATGCACTCTCTTAATATTGATGTCAGTTGAGTACGATAAATTTTGGATAATAGCTTGGATGTTACTCTGAAATACATACTTTCTATGTTTGTCCAACTTTGTATATTCGGAACACACAAAATAGATCAAACTGAAGTGTTAACGTATGAAATCACTCAAGAATGTTTGTAATGCAAGTATTTTATTGAAAACAACTAAAAAACAAATACAACTTTTAGAAAATATTTTTCTTTTGTATAGATGTAACTGAATATCTCGAATAAATATAAAAGGATTAATGAAGTGCAACTTTAGAAAATTCTAAACAGTTTTCTATCACTCATTAACTATCATGCATCGAGAGGAATAATTGTTCTCTATCAAACATACAGTATTTTCCTGAGTGAGGAATCTGAAAAATAATTCTTCGTGGATCATCAGCATTCAATTGGTAGTCAACCAAACGACTATTAATTCTTCCAGTTGCAGGATCACGTCGAATATAGAGCGCTACCATATGATTCATCTGTGATGATACCTGATATGCAAACGGAAGAGCTCCAATTCTCTCACCGATGTTAGCACGATTCAGAAATGATTCTAAGTCTCCTATATTGTCAAAGGAATAGAATCGATGAATCGGTAAACGAGCTGCTCGATAGAGAGTATAAATTTGTCCTAGATTAGTACCGTTTTGTTCTTGCATAATTTCGGCTCTTATTACAAGATCATTCATATTTGTATCCAAAATGTCAGTCAGAGTTGTAAACCGAATGTATTAATTTCACGATGTAAATCAACTGTTCGACCAGGGATACGGTTGTCGTTATTGTTCCGAGGTAGATTGCTATTATCACTGTCAAAACGTTGAGAAAACATTTGTTGATCAGGATTACAAAAGATCATTACAAAATCGATTTGCTTTGAGGCATTCCCACCCATTTCTCTGTGTACAGATTTTGACGTTTTTTTAGTACGTGTCAAAAAAACAGTAGTGTAATAATTGAAACTTGAATTCAATTATTACATTACTAATCCGTACCAAAATTTTTGTATCTATTCATCATTTCTATCCAAAAACAAGATTCAAATCAATAAATTACATTCTTCGATATCTAAAGAGATTCTAGATTCTGACTCTGATAATGGTTTATAATATAAGTAACTTTTTTCGCTACAACATTTTCTCTTCTCAAATAATTAACTGATTTGATTTACTTCTCAATACAAAAGGAAAAGTTAATAATAAAAATCTTTTTTAACATGTACAACAATAAGGGATAGAAAAAATTTCAGAATGTAGTAGGGTGTGGGTGTGGGTGCCACGAAATGAGTGGTCGCGAAAGAACTCGTCCCGAAAGGATTGAGATTTGAAACTTGAAAACTCAATTGAATTCAAGTTTGACACTACTGTGTTATTTCGGTGTGTGCTTTTCCAAAAGATGTACCACGCGCTTTGTCACAAAACCATTGAATATGTAGTACAACAGGCTTTCGACAATAAGAATATTGTCAAAATTATAGTATCGTCGATTTACTCGTTTCATTCCACTGTGACTCATAGATGAACCAGAACTTTGCTAATCTTTTTTTGTTGACGATATATACCGGTGAAAATAGGCAAAAATGTTGAAATTCAAGTGGCAAGAGTCGTCACAACTGGATATGCGAGATATAAAGGTAAAAGCAAGAAAAAATATTCGGAAAGTACTAAAAATATTTATTACTAACAAATTTCGAGTATAAAATTGAGTTTTGAAGTTTTATTGCGTCTTTATGCTTCTAAATAGTGCCTATATTTAATAATAAGTTTGGCATCTGTAACGACATAAACTATACATAGTAAAACATGAGTTAATAGTTAACTAGCTCAGTGCGAAGTTGGTGAATAGATATTTACATTGGATCAAATATATAATATTTGCTATGATTACAATTTCAAACAATGTGTCAAATTTGTGATAATGATATCAATTATACACTCAGATTTTGAATGAGAACTTATCTTAAAAATTATTTTCTGTGCATAGAGATAAAATCCGTGAGTCGACAACTCATCATCATTCACTTGCTTTTCGTTTACCATAAAACAATTCGCTGTCTACTTTTATGTTAATAACAGTTGTCTTGTTTCTTTTTTTTCGTTGCTTAATCTTTTATACTTATTCTTATCATCTCTATCAACTTATGCCCTATAAGAAACAAACATATATAAACATATGAGATAGTTTGTGTCGATAGAAATGTATGCAACTGATAAAATATTTTTTTTAAACAATTACCCCGATGTAGTATTAATTGTTAATTCTTCAGTTTTAGACAGGTATAACTTTACATATGTGGAAATTTTGCTTAAGACAAATACAGCCAAAATTTCTGAAACAGAAGATGATTTCTAAGTACTCCTTAATACGTTTAATATCTGCTTTACCTACGATAACACCAACACCACCACTTACTGTTCCTGTCACAAATTCTATTTCACTTACGATGGCTGATATTAATTCTTATCGTGAAATTGGTTATCATGTTATACCTAATCTTCTTTCTCCTTCTCAGCTTGAACAATGGCGGACGATCGTATTTAGTGCAGTAAAAGATCGAGCCGAGAAAAAGTATAAATTTTCTACAGTGAATGAAGAAGATCATACAAATATTGATTTCGATTATTATGATAATGTCTTTACTCAACGTGTTAGTCTATGGCAAACACATAATTCTGTTAAAGAACTTTTATTAGAGAGTGGTGGAGTTATTGGAAAAATTGCTGCTGAATTAGAAGGTATTGATTGTGTTAGAATTTGGTGTGATCAAGCCTTAATTAAAGAACCATTTGCAAATCCTACTGCCTGGTAAAATTGGAATGTGTTTCGTTTTCTTTTGTATTCACCTCTTTTCTCTATATGAAGGCATCTTGATATTCCATATTGGTCGTTCACCTCTCTACATGCAATAAGTGTTTGGATAGCATTGGACGATGCAACATTAGAAAATGGTTGTATGTATTTTATGCCGGGTTCACATAAAGTAAGACTATCTGACGGATGAAAAAAAAATTTTAAAATTTCATTAGTTGATTATGTGCTTTACGAAAAACCATAAAAATTTTATCTGTAAATACAAGAATTCAATTACGTTTCTTTTTATCTATTGTTTTTCTTCGGTTTTGTTCAAGTTAAGTGTTTCTTAGAAATTGAATACTGTTCAATTTTGAAAACTATATTTTCTTTCAAAAGTTAGAACTCTATTTTCATGTTCAAATTTGTATTAGTTTATGAAGATCTTAAAATCAGATCTTTTTAGGTTACAGAACGTCGTTATTATGCAGAGAATAATACTTTTACGGAAATAAAGATTGGTAAAAATCTTTCTGATATATTTAATGCTTATCCCGAGCTAAAGACATGGCAAACAGTAGCTGTACCTATGAAAGCAGGAAGTGCTTCGTTTCATAGCGGTCTTTTGATTCATGGTGCCGGTGCCAATATGACACCCGGAAGACGAGCTGCAATGACTATTCAGATGTGAGCAAGTTTGTGGGAAAACAAATCGATACACTTATAGTATTTTAATGATGCTTATTTATTTAGGATGCCTGATAATATGGTTTTTAATGGTAAACAAAATATTTTAACAAAAAAACAAATGAATGAATTACAAATAGGTGTATCTGTTTTTAATGATGATAATCTTAATCCAATATTATACAAAAAACCTTGTTAGCGCAGCTCCTTTGGAGCTGAAACGTGGAACTCACGTATACCCTTCAACCGTGTTATCCTAATACATCACCTGTAAACTGAAAAATTTCTTGTCGAATATGGCTGTTTGCACTAATAATCGATGACAAGAGCGAGAGTTTATTATTTATTTCTACATTTGAAACAGAAAAGTGTTTTTTTTTTTCGTTCGAGAGTACCCCATTTTATTTATAATTGTTGCTATATTCTCGATAATAGTCATTCTTTTTTAATTTGAAATTATTATTGTTTTTCACCATCTACTATTTCATAAATAAGACTATTACAATAATGTAGTTTATATGCGTCAGCAGCTCTTACTACACTACTATATATCCCAATCAATCCATAAAGGATGCTATTGTTTACTTTTCAAACTGATAAAATGATCGGATCATGCTTCTCATGTTGATTATATGAGTGCTATGACAAATCAATACATATTATTACTCTTCATTCTTGATTTTTAACATACAAGTTTAAATTATAACATAAGTCAACGATTACACCATTAAGGCCTTCCCCCTCAAAAAACATCCCTTTTCATCAAAAATTTCGAAATTGAAGTAATTGCATGGAAAGATAACCCATCTTCAGGTCTTTCGGAAACAATATGATTTTTAAGCTGACACTCCCATTTCGGACAAGATTTTTGATGATTTCCGTTAACGTCTTCTTGAAAAATATGCTTATTTCGAAAAAAACGAAAAATGTTTCTCGTTTTCTCTTAGTTTAGGTTTTCTGAACCGCGCAATCCATTTTTCTCTATCCAGGCTCATTCAGTATATTTAAATTTTTTTTGTTTGCAAGAGCACGTCAAGAGGCAGTGCAGCACAGAATCCTTTTTTAAATTACGCTTGTTTTTTATTATATATATACAGACATTTACGTAGCTAGACATCCATTTTTGGCGCGTTTTTTGAGTCATTGAACTTGTGATTCCCTTTTTCCGCTAAAAAAGTAAGAATTTAAAAAAAACTCTGTACTGCACTGCATCCTGAGATGCTCTTTCAAACAAAAATAAAAATTAAATATATTGAAAGAGCCTGGAAAAAGAAAAATGGATTGCCAAATGAGCTATTTTTGACCCTTGTTTGGTTCATATCTCTGTCAAACATCAGGGTATCGAGCTGAAGATTGTACTACAGCCTCCTCACTTCAGCTCCAACATGTGCTCCAAGTTTCAGCCCATTTGAACTTTTCTGAGCTGAGATCGATTTTTGAGGAGGGGGGGGGGGGGCGGGAGGCCTTAATTAACCCTTTGAGGCCCGAATCTTTTAATCGGATAAAAAAAAATTTTTCAACCTTTTTATTTTGGGGTGTGGGTGTGGGTATTAGTGGAAGGCGACAATACCCGCACACACACACCCTCGTCGATCATCATCATGTCGTTCAATAATACAAGGTCCAGTACCTATTGATAAACTTCTCTTTCTTCGATATCATGCTAAAGAAAATATGAAATATAGTATAGAATTGTCAGAAAAAAAGTTACTAGTTTTTATTTTTGATATTGATAGGTCTTTTAATATTAAGTGAAGCT
>CAJNOL010001404.1:0-65912 GCA_905250125.1 Rotaria sordida | reverse complement strand
AAGAACAAAATTAAAAGAACAGTCTAATGTCATATGTGCATGGACTTAGATTATTGAAGAAAACTTCAAGAAGTCCTGACCAGTCGTGAAGAGGGTGTGGGTGTGGGTTGCTTCTGACTTTAGTTGCGGATGCGGGTTGAGGTATGCGAGAAAGTGTGAATGTAGATCCAGATGAACTAAAAACTCACACCTGCAAGCGCACACTCACACGCTACATCAATTCTACATCCTACATGCACACTACATATTCACATTCGACATCGATACCTGCATCCTCCACCTGCACCCACATCCATCACGCTCACATCCCACACTCATACTCAGAAACCCACCACCATTCATAACACATACTCCACAACTATCGAACATCTATCCGACACCCTGCACCCACACCCTAAATGATTAGATGTTTTTTCAGGAGTTCCTCGAAAACTGAATGAAGTACTAGCATAGAAGATATTAGAAATACAGGGGATACAGAAGATGTCAGAGATATTGGAGATATTCAATATATAGAAGATGGTGCAGATATACAAGATATTGAGTGTGGGTGTGGATTTTCTCTTCATTCACACTGACACCGACATTCACCACACAGCTGCATCTTTTATTTTTGTCATCCATTCCAGCTTGTTTTTGCTGAAAAGTAGTGAGAGAATATTTCAAAGGTCTAAAAAATAGTTTGAACGAAATGGATGAATTGAAGTTTCTGGCAATATGTTCTTTATTTTTAGTCTTTTTGAAAGTACCCAGGACGAGCATTACGACAGTCGTATACGACCGTATTTCGCCGTATTACTTGGCGCCAGATTTACGACCGTATATCGTCGTGTCGTATACGACGATATACGACGTATATACGACCACCGTAAACGATCGTACACAGTCGTATACTATGTGGATTGTCATCGTATTTTATTCAAAGTTTTGCTACTTACCCTCCCCCCCTCCCTCCCAACTCTCCAAAGATGGAAAAATTAACCTTTGGGGTGTCCAGTCTGACTTGAGCTCCCAGTTCTTATTTCTCATGAAGCTTTGATGATATATCATCGTACTGTTTCGATATATCATCAAAGCTGCATGAAAAACAAGAACATGAACCCCCAGCCAAATTGGACATCCCCATTCCATTACATTGATACTTTATGATATTATTTATCGTTTTAATAATCTAAAAATAAAAAATAAATTTATTTAATCTAAAAAATAAAAGTTAAAATTGATCTAATCTAAAAACAAAAAAATAAAATTCATTTAATCTAAATATAATAAAATAAGATTTATCTAATCTAAAAATAAAAAATAAAATTTATTTAATCTAAAAATAACAAAACAAAATTTATCTAGTCTAAAAATAAAAAATAATATTCATCTAATCCAGAAATAAAAAAAGAAAATTCTTCATATAGTGAATGATTTATACAATCGAAATATTAGTATTAGATATAATCTAATGTATAATATACTATACTAATGCTGGAGTCAACATTAAAAAATAAATAACTTGATAAAAAAAACGATTTTAGACTCATTCAAAACTGAAGATTTAATATCATCTAACTAATTTCTATTGGATAAGGAATATCTCTCTACTTCATGAACGAATTACTTATTGACAATAACGACTATACAGTATAGTACTATCTGAATGTCTCTCTATCCGTATAGCTAAATATTAGATGACATGAAAGCAGACTGTATAAAGTAAGAAGTATTCATCTTTTTACTGCTATAAACTGGCTACTTTATGTAAAATAAAGCTCATATATATCAAATACGAGACACTTATCTTATGTTAAGGATTGAGTACTTAATGGAAAAAGAATGCAGATATACATACATGCATACAAAATAAACAGGCTATGTCTGCTACCGTTACAGATATTATTACTGAACAGTAATATCTCTGTGTTCAAATACATACTTGATCGAAGAAAAAACGTCGAACATAGTTTTAAATAAGAGGTATATTTGTTTTATTCCTTTCAATTGAGTGTCAGAAAAAAAAATTGCAAAGGAATAAATGTGTCTGATACTGATAAAAATTACATTTTTTTAAACAGGCGACATCTGTTTTCTCTTGGTATGAACAGATATAGAAACAGATATTGTTTGTCTTATTTGTCGATAACAATAATATAGAAAATGCTAACTTCTTACCTCTTATTTTTCTACATTACTGATATGACAAATCTTAAGTTTTATTTCTTATATTTCTATATTGGATATATAGAAAATCCTATTTTTTATTTTTCTATATTGGTAATATAGAAAATCTTAATTTTTATTTCTTGTTCTTCTATATTGACGACATCGAAACAGTTAGTTTTGTGTCTTACTCGTCTATAATAATAATATAGAAAATGCTGATTTTTACATCTTATTATTCTACATTGGTGATATGAGAATCTTATTTTTTTATTTTTCTACATTGGTAACAAAGATAAATATTTGTTTTATTTCTCATTTTTGTATATTGCTGATATAGAAAATATTTTTTATTTTTCAATTTTTCTATATTAATAGTATAGAAAATCTTAATTTGTATTTCTTATTTTTCTATATTGGTAAGATAGAAGATCCTAGGTTTTATTTTTCTATATTGATGATATAGAAACAGTTAGTTTTGTGTCTTATTCGTCTATAATAATAATATAGAAAATGCTAATTTTTCTTTCTTATTTTTCTATATTATTAGTACAAAAAGTCCCATTTTTTTTCTTACTTTTCCATATTAATAATATGGAAGATCATATTCTTTAATTTTTTGTTTTGTCTATATTGGTAATGTAGAAAATCTTAACTTTTATTTCTTATTTCTCTTTGTTGCCGGTATAGAGAGTAAACTTTTTATACATGAGTTTTTATGACTATTATGCTATGAATTTTATTATGTAATGATAACTGCCGGCGTAGGCACCTATGGATCAGGTTCAGTAAGTAAAAGGATCTGAGCTATGTGAAGTTAAGTTGAACTATAGTTGCCAGGGAAGGTGAAACATGACGAGAATGTATGTTTTTAAAAAAATCAGTTAAAACCTTACTGTACGATTTTTTTATAATCATACAAGATTTTAGTGTTGGAGCATCTAAGAAACTTGCTAGGAGAATTGACATCAGATTTCTGAGACGACAATTTTTCATATGATTTTTTGTGTCATCTTGTATTCTCTTTCTCGTAGAGAAGAGTCTTGCAAACATAAATTGTCTGATTGCTTGCTTGTGTGTCCGCACTTTACTGATTGGTCGAATAACGATCTCCACACAAAAAGGGTTCTTTCAAATAAAACTCAACCAAAGGTAATTGAGGTCGACGAACTCGAATCTGAGATCAGTTTTTTGAAATTTTTTTTTCTGAATCATTTTTTTACACAAAGGATCACTTTTTTACGAAAAAAAAATTTTTTTATAAGGGTTGACCGAAGGGTAATCGGGGTCGGGAAATTCGAATCTGAGGCTAGTTTTTTGAAATTTTTTGTGAATCTTTTTTTTACATAAAGGACCACTTTTTTACGAAAAAGAAATTGTTTTATAAATTTTGACCAAAGGTTTTTGAGGTCAGAGAATCGATTGATACCATTAGTTTTTGAAAATCCTGTTTCAACTAGTTTTTTTTGTAAAAAAGCCGCTTTTTAGTAAAAACAATTTTTTTAAAAGTTTGACCAAAAGTTTTTGAGGTCGGGGAATCGATTGATACTGTTAGTTTGTGATAATTTTGTTGAACTAGTTTTTCTTAGTAGAAAAGGCGTTTTTAGTAAAGAAATTTTTTTTTAGAAAGTTTGACCAAAGGTTTTCGAAGTCGAGAAATCTTTTAACATGAAAATTCCACAAATCCAGCCTTTTCTTGCTGAACTGAAACGTCTTGATGAACTTAATAGGAACACACACCGACAGTGCACTTTCTTCGATTTTTGAAATTATATGAGTAGTTTGCTGTATAGTTCAGAAAAACCATTTCTACGAGAAAGAGTTGAGCGAGTCCTCGGACGAGCGTTACTTGTTTAATTATTAAATTGATCAATTAGCATAAGATTATCTATTATCGAATATTAAACTAAACAGAATAAAATTGTTTTATGTTATTTATTATTAAAAAACAATATTGATAACGCCGAAATTTTATATTATATAAAGATTAAACAAACAATAATAAATACGGTAAATTTTATTTCCAATAAAACTATATCGATAAATCAATATTGACCTATTATATAAACAACAGACAGAAATAGATAATCATCATTTCGAAAATAAGAATATCAAAAATGGATAAGATTTATCTATAATATAAAAGATTAATCAAACGAAAAGCTATTTGTTTAATAGAGTTTACAAAATGAGACAATTTCTAATAGGAAGTGCATCTATAATATAAACATTAAATAAACGACAAAAAAGAAAAAAAGTTCTACATAATTTGTGATAAAAGAAAATAAATAATAAAATATTCATATCTCTTTAACAACGAGGTAAAAAACGAAAGAAAAAACTCTAATCTTGAATTTTTATTTTATTCTTCACCTATTTAAATATCATTGGAAAATAGAGACATCGATTCAGACTGACATTCAACTACTCGTCTAATTTTATTTCATTTTTTAGTTAAACAGTTTGAAAATTTTTTTTTAAATTAATTTATTTCGTCGAAAACATAATATAAAATTTTTAACAAAAATATATTATTTATCCAATTGATTTTTTTTTAATTAGAAGATTAATGGTTCAATAGTTTAGATTAAAGGTTAAACAATCCGTTTATCATGAAGACAAGTTAACATTTCAAATGAGAGTTTCTTATTTCAATAAGCTAAGAGATATCGTGTATTTGTTGTCTCTCTCGTTTCATATTGCCTATATTCAAACGGATTAATATCTTGAACATTTGTATTATTCAGTTTATGAAATAGTTTTATTCCTTGATTTGGCTTTAATCATATATATGAAGTAATTTCGAAAAAAAAACGAATGAAATAATAACTATTGTTTGGTTCGGTCAGCCTAATACATGAGAAAAATAAAAGTGATCCCTCGAATAAATTATTTTTAAAGTACTTAATAACTAACTTTATTGATATCTAAACGAAAATATTTCGATGAATAATAAATAGAATTTGAGAGAATTCTATAATAATTGATAAATGTTATGAAGATAATCAATAGATTCGTTATTTACAACTTCTATCAATAAATTATCTAATAGATTTTTCACTCTTTATTATGCTATTTAATATATATTTTTAGATAAAGAATTGTGCAGAAATTTTAGATAAATCAATAAGGAAAATAATATTTTAGGTTCGGTTTCATTTTCAATTTTGTCTCAAAAATCTCCTTATCTAAGATAAAGTTTTAATTATGAATAATTGATTGGAGAGATTCTTTCGAAATTGTTTGTTTATCCTAATAAATCTTTTGTTAGAACTCTTTAAAGTATAGATCATACTCAAATTGAAATACTGATGAGGAAAAACAATTTTCATCGTTGTTAAATATTTTATAACGGTAGAATATAAATTTATTGTTCATCTTATTACTAAACAATTCTTTTTATAAAGTATCTAAGAGAATCTTCCTTTTTCTTCAACATTATTTTTATGTCAAATTTCGTCTAACAGGTTCAGTGATGAAAGAAACTACTCGATACTGAAAAGATATTCTTTCAAATATATGAATTTATCAATATTGATCTTTTATTGACAACGAATAAAAAAAGGATTAAAATTAAATAATTATATATTCAATATAATTCCTCGATAGAATTGATCGCCGTGCATTATTCGAACCATGTTCAAAACATTCTTGCTCCTTTTAGTCGAATTATTTAAAAGGTGGAATCCATTCTCAAGTAAAATCCTATGATGAACTTTTCCATTTGTTGAATAAGAGAGTTTAGGTAATAATATAAAAACGTTTATTGATCAAGTCTTATTGTTCCGAAACTTGGTTGTCTACATATTAAAATTTGATCGAATGTTTCACCATAAAAGCATATTCTCTCTCAGATTATCTAATAAATAGAATTTCCACTTTCAACTTACTCTGAACAAAGTTCTTAACAAGATTAGTTAATATAGAAAGTTTCGAATGTTGTCCAAAGAGTCAATCTCTTATTGATGGTATATTTCAATTCTAAAGTCGATTTTTTAATATTAGCTATGTAGGAGTAGAGATTTCTATTGAAAAAGAACGAAAGTTCAAAAATGCAAGACTATTCTAAACGTTTTCTTTTACTGATCAAATGAAGATTGTCTCACTAGAAAAACATATTGCTGCTTCAAATTGAATTATTCTTCGATATGTTTTTATTAATATGATCGATTTTCTAAAATAATTTAAAAAGATTCTTTCATTTGAAATTCATTTATCTTTTTGTTTTTTATTTAAGATTCGTTGATGGAAACTGTTCATCATTTGAATTCTTCGTCATTTATAGAATTCATTCAAGAACGTAACGTTCCTCAAATATAACCGAATCTATTTTATGGAGAAATATTTTCGAATGCTGTTTCGGTACGTAGGAGATAATGCGTTGTTTTTTCTTGGTGTTTTGATTAAGCGTGATCCAAACGTTAGAACTTATTATAGAGAGGAGAAAATAATAAAATTTTCTTATCAATCAACAAATTAACTTTTACATTTGATTATATTGTTTTGAAATGACAATAGATAATTAGATAGCAATAAAATAGATATTTATAGAATTGTTTTTCAGATAATAATTACATTAGACAAGAGAGACCCAATTTATTTACAAAGTTTAAAAGTGAAAGAATTGACTCCAACGACTAAACTAAAGAAAGAATAAGCCAAACAGGAAAAAATTTTCAGCTACTGTAGAAATTCTACTAAGAGAAATTGGTGATGAAAACATAAGAAATAATTAATATATTCAATATGATATAATGTGTTTTTGTCAATTATGATCTTAAATGAATATTGAAATATATGAAAGATTTATGTAACATAAACAATTCTCTATAAGTAGAAATACCTTCGAATAGTTCAAGAGAACTTCTTCGATTAAGATCTGTGAAAAAAATTTTATCTTATAAATAAAAGTAAAGCATCACCGAATTCTCAATGTATTTTCGATTTAGAGAGGATTGAAAAAGTAGTTCGATGAAGAAAATTCATCAACAGGTCGAGATTTCCAAAATCTTCAAATAGATAGAAGAAATATCATTTTTGACATATTCATTTTCCACAAATACTCATTCAATTGATTATATTCGAGCATTTTGACTAGATTATCCTAATAAAGAATCGTTTTAGATGCACAAATATGTTTTTTAGATTTTTGCTCGTTATAACCATGCTAAAGAAAATTTTAATATATAAATTATATTAATTTACTCGTTTCTCTCTTTTATCAGAAATAATGGTTGAGTATCAACTAACAGAATGGTGATGAAATATTTTCAAAAATAGACTTAATAAAACAATTGTCTTCTGATAAGCAACAATAATCACATTATTGTTCCCACTTTGATTTTTCATAAAGTGCGTTTGGAGCATTATTATAGTTTATTTATTCCTAGAAGAGTAAAAGCTGATCTTCGAATGATAAAAAGATATTTACCGTTATCTAAATAATGTAGATCATTTAATTATTCTTGTTAGATCTTTATTAACCATTGAGATTTTCTTACTCGGTAAAGCAAAGTTATTTTTCATGGATTTTTTAAATTGTTAATGTTAAATAAAAGGTATTGTTAGTTGAAAAATGAGAATTGTTTATGTAGTTGTCCTATTGATGAATATAACAGAGCAATTGAAATACAAGTATTGACTTAGGTAAAAAAAATAATTTCTAGGTGGTCTCATTTCGACTTTGAGTTTTTTTGGATGAACTTCAAGACAAAAACCAAGTGAGTAAGATTTTGTTTTTAGAAAGAAAAATTTCCTGTTCTTTATAATTTCTTCCAGTATCTATTTTAGAATTGGTCAAGATACTTTTTCAAAAACACATTAACGAAACCTTTTTTTTTAATAACAATATTTAACAATTATATTACTCAACTTGTCAACAGTACCAAATTTGTTTGCATTTTTTATAGATTGATCTATTTGAAGTTCTATCAATAATGATTATATAGATGATATCTATGCATATGCACCATGCAAATTTCTTCATATCGATTAGAATTTCTTTACCAAGATATGATTGTTTCTTTTTTGTCAGACTGATCGAAATTGGTCAGTCTGTAATCAAATGACATACGAATATATATTGATTAACTATTCAATGAATGAGACAACATCCTACATTATTACATTGATAGTCACTCATCCATGGTGGTTACTCTAGAAATGAGAAGTACCATCTATAGACTCCCACAGAGACAATCCGTTTTAGTCTACCAGATTTCCGATTAATTATTTGAATTTTTTAACTCAATAAGGAAAAAACAAGATTCTCTTCGTATATAATTATGATCTATAGTTTTAATGAGAATACGAGATGGTATAGTTTGATTTTGATGAGAAAAATGGCAACTAAATAAACATAATCTATGTTCGAAATGATGACTTTCAACAATTGTTTTCGATGTTTGCAAAATTCAAGATACTAAAAATTGTTGAGAGTTATTTTTCAATCATTCAAAATAAAATAATAATAAATTTCAAATATCTAAACTTATTCAAACTATTTAAAAGATTAATTCGATTAATCTTTTTTTTGTTTGTTCTAATTGATTGTAAACTAATTAATTTGGCAACGATTTTATAATAAATTATAAGACTTTGATTAGTCGACGTCGGTGAATAACTATCATATATCCTATTCGAGTTTGACAAAATCTATCAATTACAATATTAGTTATGTATATTTTAGCTAAATCATCAATAAATCAAAGAAGAATTCAAGCATAATCAATATGTTACATATCACATTTCTATAATAACAAGTTTATCTCTTCTACGATAGAATTATACTCAAAAT
Source organism: Rotaria sordida (assembly GCA_905250125.1). Lineage (NCBI taxonomy): Eukaryota > Metazoa > Rotifera > Eurotatoria > Philodinida > Philodinidae > Rotaria > Rotaria sordida. The sequence continues at coordinate 56,968 of CAJNOL010001404.1, read as the reverse complement.
TGACCATTTTCTGGTATACTTATTTCAAGACTGATTTTTCTTGTTTTTTTTAAATAATCAATTAAAAAATATTTTACTTTTCATTTTCCTATTATACTATTCAGCGAAATCCTTAAGAGAAAAAACATTTTCTTATGTCATCTCACCAAGAATATTTAAACAAACTTGAATAGATGAACCATAGACAAATATTATGAGAAAATTCTTCTAGTTCTTTCACATGTTCATGTACATCTGTTTTGATAAATATTTCTGTAACTCTTTTTTTACGTGAAGACGATCATATGCAAGACCATCATATCAATCAAGACTAAAAATTGGTCTTCATTTTTCAATAATATCCATTCTTACCGGTATTATCTGATGAAGTTTAAGGAAATTTTTTGTTAAATGAAAACGATGATGGATCACTGACTGCAATAGAAATGTGTATCAGTGATGAAAGTATTATAGAATCCTTAGTAATTATTGAAAATGATCGTCGAATAAGACAATATATAAAATAATCTTCAATAATATGAAGAATAATTTCTATAATTTTTCAAGGTCATACTTATAAATATTCTTTTTTAAGATCCGTAAGAAAAAATAACTTGTTCAATATTTAAATTAGAACAAGAATTAATACTAGACTGCCACTCGAGTATAAAAAAAGTCGGCTGACTGCACGAAGTGCACAGCTCGACTCATTGTTTTTCGTTCGCTAAGTCGCTATGCTGAAAAAGTTTCTAGACGTGAAAGACTCTATCATAACGGGTATTGCAAAAGTTCCCGAGAAAATGTCGCTTCATTTTTCATCGGCTAAAGTGTATGTTGAAGAAATCAAAAATACCTATTCAAAATCTACATTGAAAGAGCTTTCTAACTGTATGTTCAAAGACATTCTTTCATATCTTGCCTTTGAGTAAACGACACATCCTCAAATAACATTAAAGTGTAAACTATAAAAAACAATTTAGAATGACTGATATGTTAGAAACCTGAATTCCGTTATTTTTCGAATATCCTGTATACCTTTCATCATAAATTGTTTTTTTCTATTAGATTCACTATTTAATTCTCTACGAAGTTGGTAGAAAATATTTTGATTTCTCCAACACATTTGATAGGTGGCTTATAAAAAATATTCTCTACGTGTTTCTATAAAAAACATACAATGATATCAGTTCAGTTGATCGCGATGCCCATTGAAATGAATTGCCTCTTCTATTGAACATGCTTAAATAAATGTTCTCCAAAAGTTGATAGACTTCACGGGAAATGCGGAGAAACTTTATCGTTGTGAAATAATAGGGAGTCTATCTAGAATAATCGTCTTAGTTCTGAACTAAAAAAGGGCTCAAAACATAATAAAGTACTTTTCTCCATTGATAATGTCACCGCGAAAAATAATTATTCGAGCACTCGATTTTCTGATGTCATACAAGAAAGGTTGTCTTTCAAGGTTATATAATGATTTCAATAGTTAAGAGAATCAAAAGAATTTCAACCTGAATTTTATATAATATTTTTACAGATATTTCAAAAAAGAGTAGATTGATTGTATTGCGTTTATAAATTAGTCATTTTGCATATCTATTAGAGACCAATTTATGTGAAATAAAACTTCAATGGATATGAAACTAAACTAAAGAAGTCTCATGTAAACCACTAAAATGGTTAAAGAAATATTCATGTTTCTTTGTTCGATTGGACTTTTGGCACACTCAATATTATAAGAGTACATTTTTTAAATATTAGTTTATTGAATTTATCAATATCGTAAGTATCCGTACTTTTGTCATACTATTACTACTTATAAAGAATAAGAGTTTCACAAAAATAAGTCTGTACCAAGAATAGTTAACATATCTCTATAGATCTCAAGCAATTTTGCACATGAAAAGAGCTAAATTTGAACATTAGTTAATCTACAATTATATGTGATAGTAAGGAGCTTCTCACTGTATTAGCTATATTATATGATGAAGGTGATGCTTACAAGCGCTTCTCTTTTACTTTTGTCTTACGTTCACGCTTCGTTAATTTTTTTTTTACTGTACCAAGCAATCCTTTATACATCGCAACTCACTCCATCATATATTACACGCCATGTGACCAAACAATCACATCAAAGGAAGCCTTTTCAATATATCAGTAAATAATATAAAACATGCATACCAAAAGTGAAGCTAGAGTATCAGTGAAGATACTAGATCTATGATAGTAAGCTGCAGAAAAAAGACAGATGAAAATCACATCGACAGTATGGTCAGTTATTCAAAATTACGAAAGAAAAATCTGCAGGAGTATGGAGTATGGATATATTTCATCATTTTTCATGGTCAATTGAAAAAAGTAAGCAAAAGTTTATCTCGATTTTAGCTGTAATACTAATTCGTGTGTTTTCGAAATTCGACAAAACTAAGTCTCAACCCGATATTATTTATCTGAGATATGATCATCGGTATTTTCTTTCTCTTGCATGCAGCGATTGATATGTGCAATGTGTAATCGTTCCACAATATTAAAGATAAATATATGAGAAAAAAGTAAAAACAAATAAGATGTACATTGTTTGAAAATAAGCTGAATTTGTATACAGTTGATACGTTTCTTCCTCTAAAAATTGTAAATTTCAAAGCACAACACATTATTGATATAACGTAAGTGAAATTAGCACGAGATTCGAGTATTTCCAGGCCTGATTCGTTCAGAAAGCGTTTCAGATACTTTCATTTGTGTTTCAAGTTGAGATTTCTACGTGCTCTATCGAATGGTGAAATCATATTTACGAAATCTCAAACCATTCATTTACAATTTGAAAACAAAAACGATTTTTTGTATTCCAATTAGATTTCGGTATGCCTTATCGAATGATGCAATCAAATTTACCATAACGCATATCATTTTTTCACAAATCCAAAAATACTGGTTTTTCCTATAGGTGATAGGGAATCCAAAGGATGATTTCAGTCCTGATTCGCCCAGAATGTGTTCCAGATCTTTTTCTTGTTGTTCATAGATAGAGTACGTCGAAGTCAATTTAGAACATTAAATGGGAACACTTGGAACGCTTTCTGGACGAATTGGGACTGGAATTATTTCCAGAATATCTGATGACTCATCGGGAAAAATCGTTTTTGTTTTCAAATTGTAAATGAATGATTTGAGATTTCGTAAATATGATTTCACCATTCGATAGAGCATGTAGAAATCTCTACTTAAAACACAAATGAAAATATCTGGAATGCTTCCGGAACGAATCAGCGCTGAAAATACTTGAATCTGGTGCAAAATTTACCTACGCATAGACATAGAATGGTTCACAAATTTATCAGATAATTTGAATAATAGAAGAATACCGCAGACACTGACTCTTCATAAATGGATGCAGTAAATGTATGTTTACCTTTCATTAGGTATGCACCAGTTCCAGTCCGACTGGTATCAACTTAAAATAGAGCTTAGACGGACTACTACCCAATCGAATAGATATCCAAACAGATTGATACGTAGTGGAATCAGCAACTAGACTGACTGATATTCGGTCGCATTACTGCCCAGTCAGATCGGCATCCAGTCAGACTGAAACTGGTGCATGCCTAATTCCAACATTCTTTTAGATAAAGTTTATAATATAGTGCCTATGCAAATATCTGACTGATCAAGCAGATTAAGAGTCGTTAGTTCCGGAGATTTCTAAGATAGTAAAGAATATTCCATGAAACGAATTTAAAAAAATTTGGACAAACTATTAGAAAGGATGGAACTTTGTATAAATAATCATGGTGACTATTTTGAATATTTAATAAAATAAAGCTAAAAATATCTCTTTCTTTTCATATTTTTATTTGATATTATCAGAACTTTTATTCAGCTCCAAGTACTATAGACTTTATCTAAAAGAATGTTACAATAAAATCCCAGATAGGATTGCTACATACATTATTGTAGATGAGGCATTCTACTATCTATTCATGCAATAAAACTTTCGGTTTTAACTATTTTATAAAATTTTTGAACATCGGAATCAGAACTTTTGGTCAATCCTAAGTATATTACTTATAATGCTTTATCTTTGTTATGCATTCTTAATAAATCTAGTTTCGTGTTACTTGATTTTGCCAACACTCATATCAGTTTTATTTAACATAGAAATATACAGATAGACAAAGAAAATCAGAGTAGATATCAAACCCTACGCATAGACATTTGTGTATAAGCATAACTATAGCAAAAACACACAAATATCGGTGGTTAGATATATATGCAAGAAGACAATATTGGTATAGATATTAGAAAGAGGTTGAAGTTGTAGAAATAGATACAAGAGTTGAAGATAAATATTGATGAGATCTGTGAAAAGTTAATGAAATCGTATTGGGTGTCGTATAGAACTTCGATCAACAACCAGCTTTTAAGTAAACACAATGGTAGTGTGCAACCCTTTGTGGTTGCAAGAAAACTTCAAAGGCTTCCAGTATTTGTTCAACTCTCTGGGTCCTCGCAAAATTTCATATGGAGCCCTTTTTGAGTAAGCTTCCTTAAGGCTGTACCCCTTTTCTCGCACAACTATTTTGGCTTTTGGTTTTTGGTCTTTCCTGGCCATTATGTAGTCAAATTTATATAATAAAAATAGCGCAAACTGTAAATTGCTTCGCGGTTTTTTGTCAAACCAGTTTTTTCATGAAAAAAAATGCAGATTCGTTCTCGTTTCTTCGGTGTATTAAGTTCAATCGAGTTGAAAAATTTTCCACATATACTAGACACTGTTTGGGGTGGGTATATTTTTCTGTTTAAAAAAATATCATTCTGTTGATTTTTTGTAGCTCTCATAAAAAAAGTTCTATGCAAAAGAAAAGCATGCATTTATTAGGGTACCTTCTATATTTTGACCTTTTTATTCGAAAGACAAAATATTTAGGGAAATTAAAAAACATACCCATCCCAAACAGTGTCTAGTACCCTTCAAAAAAGTTTCAGCTCGATCGAAAGTAGCATGTTGGAAAAATGGCGCAAAAACTGGAGTAATTTTTTTCCATTGCGAGTCCAGTACCACATGGAAGACAGAATTCGAGAACTTTGAGTCTCTGACAACTTTTGCTCTACTCATCAAGATCTACCTGTCCTGAAAATTTCAAATTTATCGGATGAACTATTCTTCAGAAACTCTGAAAAGGGGAAGGTTTCCTAAAGGTTCGAAATTCATTCCAAGTGGATGATGTTTCATTTTCTTCTATGGAATTCCGTTGATTATGCATGCAATATAATAATCTATAGTCTGCTCTGTTCCTAACTAACGGCTACACGAGATAATGTCTCCCTATTTAACAACTATATAGTGCCATTTGTTTCTATTTCAGATAACGCATTAAAACAGTGAAAAAATATGCAGTAAAACCAATATATATCCGAACACAACGTTAAAATGGAATAATAAATAAAAACTCGAAAAACCCAAACTACACATCTGTGGAAAATCACTGTCTTCAAAATCATGCAATCTTTCGATATCAATTTAAAACCATGTTAATTTTTTCTGATTATATTTATTTAAAAAACTCGATTCCAGATAACTTCCACTGCAGGTATTTCAGCTCAAATATTCAATAAGGTAATAGAATAAAAAGCAGTACCATATACTCTTAAGGTTTGAAGGATATTAATCGATATACTGATATGTCATAAAAAGAATGTTTCAAAATACACGGAAACAGGACAACCAATGATATATACATAAAACATTCAACATAAAATGCATCCTATTATTTCAATAAACGAGCTGTAACATTGGCTTCTGATGAAAAACTTATTCGAATTCTTCTATATACATTCAATCAACAACACAAATCTAAATGATAATGATACAATATATAACAAAATAAACACTAAAGTATACGATTAAAATTTATTCTCTACATATTTTCTATGACAACCAAAGCAAAACGAATTACATGATAAGTCAACAAAAGCTATAAAACAAAGAAACATATACTTACTTCACTTGATTTTAATATCTTACCAAACGTAGTCTCGACGCGCGTATGATGCGCGATACAAACAAGACATTTCCATAAGCCATTATACGACAACTCACACTATTGAAAAACTTCTTAATAAACAACATATCTTTTGCGCAAATCCAAAAACCCAGAGACAAACAGATCAAAGTAATCAAATGCGACCACTTATAAAATTGACGAAGAGCAAACATGACTAAACAACAGTCCAGATACACAACAATCCAAAAATTGTGCGATTTGTCCACTAAAAATTAAATGCAATACGATCAACATAACAAGACTAGCAACAGCATAACAATCGACACGGCCAAAATATTCAACATACCAGAAAACTAGAAGTCCAACAAACTTCACCAAGTCTCCTAAAAGTATTCTATTAGGCTTCATCAGAAAAAAAAACAAAATTGAACCACCGAAAATAGAATAACACATTTACCAGCTCAAAACAACATCATTTTTACATGTTCATATAATCCAAATCACTCTATTAATCGAATTCATAGACGCGTTACGATATACTACAACGAAACAATGGAAAAAACAATAAACAGCGACTATTAGCAATCCGAACCAACATGTATATTAGCTACACTGAGAAAACCAAACTATAATTCGATTGCAACTGCAAAACTTCCCAGACAAAAGACTTTTGGCGAATTCGAGAAATCAACGGACAACAAATGCACAGAGCGCCTGCCCAATATATTAATGGAAATATAAATAAAAATATAGCCATTAGGAGATGCATGAATAACACTACCATTTACTAACCCATAAAAATTCATCGCAAGAGTCAGCGATGGTGTCATTGCAAAATCAGCAATGGCAAAATCATTTACTAATCAATACAAATTCACCGCAAGAGTCAGCGGTGGTGTCATTTCAAAAGTCAGCAATGACAAAATCATTTACTAATCAATACAAATTCACCGCAAGAGTCAGCGGTGGTGTCATTGCAAAATCAGCAATGGCAAAATTATTTGCTACTAAAAAAACTAACCACAAAATTCAGCTATTGTCTATTGAGAATGCTACATATGGGTTTGTTTCATTCTAAATCTCGGCATTGATCTTGAAGTCTCGGCATAGTGGACTCTAGTCTGACAATCTTTATGTATTTTTGTGTGTGACGCTTGCTTCTGTTTCCACTTAATCGCTGTATGTGAATAAATAGAGCGGGTGTGGGGTGTGGGTATGGTAGTTGCAGTACCGTGTGAGTGTGTTCAGATAGGCCAACGTATATTCTTCCCCTGAGTTACGATGCCATCATCTGTATTTGATAGATGACATGGTTGCGCATGTGTTTTGAGTGTGTATCTGATTCTTACTAGCATTGGTCAGTTGCTATGGTGTGTAAGTATCCGTATAGTTATTGCTACTGTTTGTGCTGTTGATGAGTGTAACTGTTCAGAAGGTTATTCCTAGTGTTGGAGTGTTGCTGAGGTGTGTTAATTTACAGATGGTTGTTGCTAGTGTTGATGTGTTCTTGTGGTGTGTTAATGTGAAGTTAATTGTTGCTGATGTTGATGTGTCGTCGTGGTGTATTAATGTGCAGTTAGTTATTGGTAGTGTTGGTATGTTGTTGTTGTGATGTGTTGATGTGCAGTTAGTTGTTGCTAGTGTTAGTATGTTGTTGTGGTGTGTTAATGTGTTGCTGTGGCGTGTTAATGTGCAGTTGGTTGTTGCTGGTGTTAGGGTGTTGTTGTAGTGTGTTATTGTGCAGACAGTTGTTGCTGGTGTTGGTGTGTGGTTGTGATGAGTTAATATGCAGTTAATTGTTGCTGCTGTTAGTGTGTTAATGTGCAGATAGTTGCTGCTTGTGTTGATGTGTTAATGTACTGTGTAGCGGTTTAGATGTTTATTGCTAGTGTGGGTGTGTTGTTGTGGTGTGTTAACGTGTAGTTGGTTGTTGCTGGTGTTGGTGTGCTGTTGTAGTACGTAAGTGAAGTTGGTCCTAGATTCGAGTAAATCCTGCCCCGATTCGTCCAGGAACTTGTTCCAAATCTCCTATTCTTGTTCTAAGTAGAATTCAATGAGTTCTATCAAATGATATAATTGGATTTTCGATAGCCCCAACTATATCCGAAAAAAATTTGAAATACTAGTTTTTTTGCCATACAGCCCACAGAGCCCTTTTCGTAGATCCTGCTCCGATTCGCCCAGGAACTTGTTCCAAAGCCCACATTCTTGTTTCAAGTAGAACTCAATGAGCTCTATCTAATAGTAGAATGAGATTTTCGAGAGCGCAAATTATGTGGTCAAAAAGTTCAAAATACCTACCATATACCCGAGAAGTGATGGCCATTCGTACCATAAATTATGCCTCGATGCATGGAGGAACTTGTTCCAAGTACGACTGAATAAGCTCTATCTAATGGTAGAATTAGATATTCCGTAGCCCAAACCATATGATGAAAAAGTCCAAAATACCTATCGTATACCCAATGAGTCATGGACACTGGTACCATAGATCCTAGTCCGATTCGTTCACGAACTTGTTCCAAATCCAGTGGCAGATTTAGGAGGGGTACGTCGAAGCGATCGCACCCTTCTTCGAGAAAACTTTTCCGATTTTTCCCAGCAAAAACGAACGAAAAAGCAAGTTCGTACTACCCGGAATGCGTCTGGAATTCCATTTTTTGTCTACAATCGCACCACCTCTCCAACAATCCTTCATCCGCCGCTGTCCAAACCTACTATTCTTGTTCCAAGTTGAACTCGAGGAGCTCTGTCCAAAGTATAACTTGATGTTCGATAGCCAACTTTATGTCGCTGCAACTCTGAAAATGGTTTTTTTGCCATGCGATTGCTGAATCCGCCATCGTAAATCCAGCATCGAGTGATCTTAGAGTTTTGTTCTGAGGCTGCCATTATTCTGCGAAGTGGAGCTTGGCGAACTGTATTCGGTAGTACTGCCCATTTCAAAATAAAAGGCGGGTGGGTATTTTTTGAATAACTTTTGATAGGAACAAGATAGAGAGCTGCGATTTTCACCGTTGGAAAGAGGCCTATCTAGCGCATCGATTCATATACAACTGTTGAGATTTATTTCATAAATAAATAGTGATCTATGGTTGTCTTGAAAGAGTAGACTAGTGCCCTATGAAGATAGAACAAATTTTAAACTTTGAGGAGTGGATTAGAATCGGTAGCTGACGAGCTACAAAACTATATATAAGACTTTATTCAAAGCTTTACTGCTTTGGAAGTTCTAGGTATTATATTCGACAATTCTAGTCCATTTTGCCAACAATTTCTGCAAAAAACCCTCATTTTTTGAATTTTTTTCGTTTTTTCCTAGAAAAATCAGACCTGATTTTAAGGCATTTCTGTGTTCAACTATTGTAAAAGGTTTCAACAGTCCAAGTTAACAGGCATTGCCTTATATGGTTCGATGCGTTTTTATCTGCTCTTTTCAACGGTGAAAACCGAAGCTCTCGATCTTGTTCCTATCAAAAGTTATTCAGAAAATACTCGCCCGCTTTTCATTTTGAAACGGGCAGTAGATTCAGATACCAACTTCATTAGCGTGTTTATTCTCCCAATAAGACAGTATTATCTTGATATAAACCGATGCGCATGACTTATCACGCAAATTAAGAAAAAAAGTACAGAGAGAAAATGAGAGAGAGAAAGCTATGCTATTTATACTACCTCACTGTGTAGCTTTCTATTACAGTTTCGATTTTAATCACGGAGATGGCCTCTTGCGAAATGTATTGCCCAGTAACCATGATATCGCTGATCCTTCTTGCGGTTGTATATCTGGATCTAGCAGGAGGTGAGTCAATTCTTCACTTCATATTCCTTTTTCGAATTAAAGAAGAAATCACGAGAATATCAGTCAACGCGGAATAAGTTGAGGATTCGATTTTTTCAAATTTTTTAATCGAAAGAAAAGAATGGGGGGACGATTTGTCCCTAAATCGGCCCTATTTGAAAATTCCATGGATAATGTATCAGGAACTGACACTTGTGTCCATGGTATCTCCACTATTTCATATTGAACCAGAGCCATTTTTTCAGCATAAGTAGCACTCTTTAATAGCTACAAAAGAATAAAAAAATATGTCTGAAAAAGTGCTGCTCTCAATTTCCTCTAAAGGTTTCTGCAGGAAGTATTGAGAGCAGCACTTTTTAAGATATATTTTTTTATTCTTTCGTAGCCATTAAAGAGTGCTACTAATGCTGAAAAAATGACTGTGGTTCTATCTGAAATAGTGGAGATAACATGAACACAAGTGTCATTTCTTAATACATTATTCATGCAATTTTCAAATAGGGCCGATTTGGGGACCAACCGTTCTCATCCTTTGATGTATTCTCATGCGATTCTTAGTATCATCTATGGATTGGCATTGATCACACTATTAATCATCAATTAATCAGTGATACTCTATCAGCATCTAAGTGAACATTTGAAAAAAGAACTCTGAGAATGTAAAAAATATCAAAGTTTATTTCGACAGATATTTTTTCAGACTAGATTTCTCTGAAAAATTATTTATTTCGGGCACTATTTTAATTTTTAACAAACCAAATGTAGATCGCCCATAGATTATAAGATGGTCCTATAGTGCATAGACATAATATAGTTGTCACACTTATATGGTTCATTTCTCATGAAAAAGTCTGCAAAACTAACTACAGTGAAAGACAAAACAAAAATAGGCCCAGTATATAATTCAGTAAAATTAAAAATAGTGTCCAAAATGAATAATTTTTCAGAGAAATCTAGTCTGAAGAAATATCTGTCGAACTAAACTTGAATTTTTCTTCATTCTCGGAGTTCTTTTTCCAAACGGTCAATTAGATGCTCAAAGAGTATCACAAACTAATTCGCATGAAAATACATCAAATTTAACAACAAAGTGGTCAGAAGACTAAAGCAACTAGAAGAGCTGAATAAGTGAGAAAAAGCTTACACCTACTAACTGATATTATAGTGGGATATCGTTAATTTTTCATCATTTTCAAAAAATATATCTTCAGATCTAGACGTTGGTTCCATACATGGGTAAATATGTAGTTGGACGTCGGTTTCAATCATTAGGAGTCACATATAATAATTCACAACATAATGAGCACTGTTCATTTTTAATATTCTATTATGTAGAATACCTCAATTTCTGTGAACACTAGACTACTATCTGAGAATCTTGGCGCCATACTAATGTCATGGTTTGTTTTCGATTAAAAGATTAAGAAATCGAATCTTCATACCATGCCAGTTTTGTGTGTTGTTGGGCGGTTTTCTTGCGAAGTCTAGCTTAAATATAGTTTTATTGAAAGTGAAAACTGCACATGAAATAGTGGCACATTTTTCTATGAGAATAGAAATTATGGACATGACTTTTTTGACATATAATATATTTTTTTGATCTGCCGCTATGTGCTAGAGGGAGAGATTTGGAAGCATATGTTTAAACGGTCAAATCAGAACGATGTTGAACTGTTTTAACGTGCCTACTCAAATATCGGTTAGCTTGGGGTCTGCTAAAATGGACTGTTTCTATTCGTTTCGATATTTGAAAATAGCTGTTTCTAGAGAGTAGAGAGACAATGAACATTGTGTTCGAAATGTGTATATATAGCGAACCACATCAGCTTTGTATAGAGGCCATTGATAAAATTTTATAAGAAAACAAGAATGGCTCGGTTAATTTACTACTGGAAGTATTGATTTACACGTTGTATAATTAATTATCGAAGGAATGAACATCAATCTTCAATAAATATTTTAAAATATTTCAAATGCCGGCTTTTCTATTGGATACCTCTATTATTCAGTATCATGCACTAATGCCTAATTAGATTCTACCTTTTTATCTAAATGAAAATTATACTGATAGAAGAGAATATTTGGTAAACGTGCAAAGCCCTTAAGTTGAAGGATAAATTTTGGCTACTTGAAAAACAATAGAAGTACCATCTGATTTGTCGATGATTTTCGACTTCGTAGGTTTTTCGACGTCTGCCGTGATGAGTCATGAGGGTATTGTGTTGTGACTATCAACGAAAAAAACTATAAGAAAGAATTGGAAAACGAGTGAATATTATAATTTCGATAGGGCAAAGTAGAGAATTTTTTGTTTAAGTTGACACGATTCAACATCACCAATACAGTTGTTTCATTTTTTGCAAACGACGATAAAATTCTTTTGAGTGTCGATCCATAGGATTAATAATGAATTTCAGTATTCTTTGATGTTCTTCTATTGTAGCAGGTGTTTGCTACAAACCTTTTGGGAGTTCGAGGACTTACATGACTGGTCGTGGTCCCTACGTTGCGACAGGGGATCTATTTACAACTAATGGACAACCGGATTTAGCAGTCACGAACTTTCGTGGTAACACTATCAGTGTGCTACTTGGCAACGGAGATGGCACTCTGGGACCTCAAACTCAGTATAATGCTGGCCCAAAACCACGCTATATACGAGTAGGTGATTTCAACAACGACAAAAAACCAGATTTGGCAGTGACCAATCATGCTAACGAACGTGTCAGTATTCTGTTGGGTAAAGGTGATGGTACCTTTCAGAAATATGTGAGCTATAGGACCGGTCGTCAGCCGGACTCTGTCACATCAGCTGATTTTAATGGCGATGGAAACCTAGATCTAGCTGTGGCCAACTTCGGCAACAATAACGTAGGTGTACTGCTCGGCAAGGGGGATGGCTCGTTTCACCAACAAAAGACATTTATGACTGGTGCCAACCCTCGGTCTGTGACATCCGCTGATTTCAATAAAGATGGCAACGTAGACCTAGTAGTGACCAACTTCAATGATTGCAGTGTCAGCGTTCTCCTCGGCAAAGGAGATGGGACCTTTCGGAAGCAGATTAAACAAGGAACTGGCAAGAGCCCAAGTTCTGTCAGATCTGCTGATGTCAACAAGGATGGCAAAGCGGATATAGTAGTGACCAATCGTGACGACAACAATATTTATGTATTGTTGGGCAAAGGGGGCGGTACCTTTCAAAAACCAAACGTGTATGCAACTGGCAAGGAGCCAACCTCTGTGGGAACTCCTCGGGACTGGAATCTTGACGGCAATCTCGATCTATCTGTGGCCAACAGTCGTGGCAAAAGCATTAGCGTGTTTCTTGGCAACGGCAACGGCACGTTTAAGACTGCATTGGTCTATAAGGCCGGTTCGGGATCACGTTATGTCACGTCGGGTGATTTCAACAAAGATAACAAAATAGACATAGCGGTGGTGAACGAGGACGATAACAACGTTGGTATTTACTTGAACATGTGTTAGCCATGAACTTCTTCATTATCAAAAGAGACTTGCGAAAAACATTTAACTTTACATATTTATGCACTCATTAAATTTTCGATTTATTCTTGTATTAACTGCTACTTACTCTGTTTTTCAGCACTAAACTCTGCTTATTTCTTTCGTATTTTATGCTCTTATATTTCGTAACATTTATTATGACTTATTATTAATCGAAGTTAAGGTAGTTAACTTAGAAATGTATGCTTTTGTAGGAATAAAATTGAAGACAAAGGTTCTCGATCGTCTCATTTCTTTTTTTTTCTGTTAAGATAATCATTTTTTCTCACTCAAAAAGACAAATTCGATTAGCAAATCTAATGATTGTGAAATCATACACAATACAAAGTCGGTTAACAAATAGTGCTCATACTATGAATTCGCTTGTTTTTTTTTTCAAAGAAGGAAGATACCACTCAAAATTAAGAGAAATCACAGTCTCCCAGGTCGGAGATAGCGGCTCGTAAACGGCGAAAAACGACTGCCGTTACGATGATCAGGTCCGATACATCGTAAAACGGCTAAATAATGCGGTAAACAGTGGTCTTTTACGACGATCGTTTACGCATCACCGGAAACATCGGTCGGTACGACGATCGTTTTCCGCCGTTATTGCGCTACATTCCGTCGATTAGTTAAAATCACTTTTTTCACGTACTAATAGGTTAAAGCATGTTACTATTGTTCCCTATTGTAATTTTCTAAAGCAGTAAATTTATTTATCACATCCTATGTCGAATGGTACGACATTGGTATGCGTACGGCATATCGGTACAACTTAGCTCTTGTGCAGTACAAGAGCTGAACGCGTACCACGTATGCTGAGTATACGTTATACGTACCAAGAACAACTCTTCAGGAAGAAGGGTTCGTACGTAAGCAGATAATGCCTATATAAGAGGATGTAAGACAAGAAAAACCGTTACATTTATTTTATAGTTTCTCTCAATCAACGAAACGAATTATATCTTTTCGAACAAAAAGTATCCTTTTTTAATTTTGATATAAAATCTAAAATATTTTAGCTGTCCTACGATTATGCCGAAACCTCAAAATACTTTTTAAATTTATTTTTGCGTAAATTATCAGTGAAATTTCGTCTATTTAAATTAATTCAGAAAGAAAGTGCATTTATTTTACATAATTTCTGACTGTTTTCTTTCTACAGATAAAACAAAATAAATTTAATAGCTTATATTTTTTTATTCATTTAAAATGATTAAAGCATTATTATCAATGAAATTAGCTGTGCATTAAAAAATATTATACTGAAGTGATACATTTTTTTTTCAATAGAACAGAATTTATTTTGATCGCGATATTTTACGTAAAATCGAAAAAATTAATTGATTTATCAAAAAAATATCCAATTTGTAGTACATTAAATTCAAATGAATTTATATCTATTTCGATTAAAACAAAATACTTTCTACATGCATTAAATTTTATTCTGAAAAAAATGTTAAAAAAAATAAACATTAATTTGTTTTAATTTAATTTATTATAAACTGAGTATTTTTTATGAGATAATTTATTATTTAACATTAAACTTAGAATTAAAAAAATAAAATTATCTATTTCACATATTCAATTTGTAATGAATTAAATTAAAATAAATTTATTTTTATTTTTTTAACATTTCTTTTTCAGAATGTAATTTAATGAATATAGAACATTTTATTTCAATAATCGACATAAATATTTTATATTGTTTAAATTTTATTTTGAGGAAAAATATTACAACATAAACATAAATCTATTCTAGCTTAAAGTACGACAAATAGAATCTTTTCCTCAGTATAAAATTTAAATAATATTAAGTATTTATTTCTATGAAGACAAAATATGTTTTACATTTATTAAGTTTCATTCAAAAATGTTAGAAAAATAAAGATAAATTTATTTTTATGTGATTTACCACAAATTGAATATATCAAATAGATGACTTCATCTTTTTTAATATTAAGTTTGATGTTGAAAAATATATCATTTCATGAAAAATACGCTGTTTATAATAAACTAAACTAAAGTTCATTTATATTTATTCTTTTTAGCATTTTCATACAAGATAAAGCATAATTAAAAAGAAAAATTTATCTCGATTCAAATAAAATAATTTTTATACTTTTAAATAATTTATTTATTATCAAAATTACGCCAAATATAATTTAAATTTAATATTGCAATAAAATAAAATGTTTTAATTTTATTAAAATAATATTTCTATAATGCTTAACAGTCGAGATTAGCTTCACATATATGAAAATTGTTTTTCTAAGTCTTTTCTTAATAATTTTTTTTCGAATAGTTTAATCTATTAATCGAATCACTTATCTCAAAAGATAAAAATAAAAAGCAATTTGAAAAACGAATTTCATCTTTGTTGTAAAGCGGTGATGTCAACAATTTGGTTGGCTTTCGAAAATAAACCAATAGAATAATTACTAAAGTGCTTTAATGCACTTCACTGCACGTGTGCCAATTCGCCGTACAGAGGCCACACTCTTCGACACGGAATCGCAGAAAGTGTTGTTTCAATACATTTAAATATAGCGACATCTATTGAATTTCAGAAGGGCGTAAAAATGCAAATAAGAAAAGATACTCTATTTTCAGACAATTATAATTAAAAGAGATTTTGAAGTTTAATAATAATATTTTTTATTATAAAGTTTTTAGAACATTTTTTGGCCTATTTCTATCATGACTATTCATTTAACAATGAGCAACAGAAAAGAAAAAATACGACGAATTTATATGTGTATATAAACTTAGTGCATCTTCATACTATAGACATTAGTATTTTACAATAAAAAGGGTAAGTAGAATATATTTTCTTTAACACCAATATTCAGGCACTATATGCATACATGCTTTCCTTTTACTTTATAGATGAATATAGATTTAGAATATGATATTCTTTTCAGCCAACAACAGAAAAAAAAAGACGTAAGTAAAGTTAGCAGTGGATTCGAGTTTTTTGGGAAAATATTCACCTACAGACTTGTGCCAAAAAAGATATTGATTGTGCCAGATAGAGCATCGAATGTACTATAGAATTCATATCTTTCAAAAAATTTCTTGTAAGAAATGACCAAAAATTGGAAAGAAACCACTTTTCAAACACTGTTTTTAGCGAAAAAATCAGTATTTCGGGGTGTGGGCGTGGGTGTGGGTGTGGGGGGTGGGTGGGTGGGTGTGGGTGTGGATGAGAGGAGGACTCACATACTCACACACCCACACACCCACACACCCACCCACACCCACACCCCACACCTACACCCACATCCACACCCTGTGATAGAGCAGTACCACTGTAAACTGCCACCATATATTCCTGAATATTGCATGGAAACTAGCCTTTCAAAACATAAAGCTTTGCACATGTTTTTAATTTTTGTCAGTGTATAAACAGTAGTCTAAAATGTATTTCTATATTTTCATATATATGTTTGATTCAACAGAACTTATCATGTTCATCGATAGAGAGTCTATGAACTATTCATAGACAATAATACAAATACGGCAGCACTTTTTATTGTTTTTTATTAAAATTCTTCCAGGTACTTTTTGAGCAGGCTTCGTATTGGCATTAAGTAAGGTACATCCATACTCACCGCCGTTTACCAAAGCACACTGCTTTTTAACGAAAGAAGATAATGTGGCTCCTAAGTAATTCTAGTGGATCTTGATGAACGCTACTGAATTGTAAAATAGATTTATTGGAATCTATAGAAATTTATCCGAATTTAGTTTAATCTAGTAAATTCATGAAAGTGCATCATAATTCAACAAAGAACAATTGGGTTTACAACACTTTGCAATCAATATGGAAAGGTAGATCTTGATGAATTCTAGGATGCACCAGGATTCGTTTTTTCCCTCTTGCTTTTAATTTACTCTAGCGGAATATTTGGAACTCCTTTAGGCTTACTCTAGGAATTAGTTGGAACTTCTTTTGGTTTGTGGTAGAAACTATCTAGGACTCTCCAGTTTTACTCTATGAACTATTTGAAACTTATATAGTAGACTAAAAGGGGTCTTAAGTAGTCTCCTTGACTAAATCTAGAGGGATCCCAAATAGTCCATTGAATAAACTTCAAGCTTTCTAATTATTTCCCTCTAGTAGGCCTAAAAGGATCTGAGATAGTCTCCTGCATTAGACCTAAAGAAGTCCTAAGTAGTCTTCCAGACTAGACCTAAAGTGTCCTAAGTAGTCCACTATAGTAGACCTGAATGAGTCTTGATTAGTGCCTTAGAATACAGCAAAAAGAAATCTTAGATAATCGCCTCTATGTGACCTGCAAGGATCCAAAATACTCCGCTAGAGTAGATTTAAAGAGAGCTAGTACTACTTATTGCTTAGTTGGAAAACTGCTTACGGTTAATGCAATCGGCATATAATGCTCCCACTTATAATATGAAGTCGGCTGATATGTTTTGCTAGTGTAGATTGTTCAAAACATAATTTACGTTGATAAATGTTAGTAGTTTGTTATAGATCCTAATGGATCCTGATGGATCCTAGGATCTACCAGGAACGGCTTTTTCTCCCTTGCATAACCTTCAATATCAAGGTATACCTATTTTTATTGAACAACTAATAATAGAATGCAAAAGAAAATGAAGAATAGCGAAAAGACGTTTCCTACGCCAATCGCGTTCTAATCTTGATTGTATGATAAAATGCAGTGACGGATAATAAGGATTGTCCGAATACACACGCTCTGTTCATTGACGTCATACACACTTGATCGATCCTTCTCATGCGAACTGATCTGACGTCAGTTGGCGTTGCTGTCAACAATTGAAAATGGAACCATTCATTTTTCATCATATTCACCGACGGATAACTGCGTATGTCTTCTTCTACTCGCTGTAATTGCACCAACGACCAATGGCCTAGTCTCCTGTATAAGATCTGCATCCGATCAAATGTGTTTGTCTTTTGCTGGTGATACTGGTGTGTATGTCGATTGGCGTTTACGTTTGTGTTCATCCGACGACACAAACCCCAATCCAAATCCGACCGTCATTTTTGGTAAATCGCCTACAGAACTCAACTTCACGTCAGTCAGCGGAAACTTAAGTTTTTATGACCCAAACACTATTTTAGGAGGCTCATGGTTTTACAGTGTTGAACTTCACAATCTTGAACCATCCACGGTCTATTATTATCAGATTGCTGCATCGAATTTTGTCTCAGCATCAAACATTCTCTCCTTCACATCAGCTCCAGCAGTTGGTAATTGGAGTCGACCAGTGAACATTGCTACTTATGGGGACTTGGGTATTGATGGTTTGTTAGGGTTTTTCACCACTGGTCCATGTCTTTTTAAGCAAGCATTAGATGCTTTGCAGCGGAAGCCACCAGAAATAGATTTCTTCTTATATCATGGTGATATTTGCTACGCAGATAATGGCCCTATACTTATATCGCTAAAACCATATGAAGTAACTATGGATTATTGCCAAGTGGCAATGTCAGTTTTAACAAGTGTTCGCTTCTACATGACAACTCCTTTAACCTATTCCGAAATCGCAAGTTTGCTATAATGCGATAATGTACTGAGAGAGCCCCGAGAATATCAACATATTTGAACGAATTTTTGGTAATCATTAGATAAACTGCACAGAGGTTCCATATGTCAATAGTACATGTCCATCTGATCACAGAAATCAAATCCCTTATAGTCATCAATTCAAGATGCCTAGTAAATAGTCTGGTAGTTATTTAAATTCTTGGTATTCATTCAAGTATGGCTTTATTCATGTGATTACACTAACATGCGAATCAGATTTTCCTATTGGTCCTTCTGGTAATTTTCTTGATAACACGACTCAAGTCAATTGGTTGATAAAGGATTTAGCCATCATCAATTGCGAAATTACTCCATGGATCATTGTACAATGCCATCGATCGTGGAAAAGATTGATATCTTTAGAGACTCTACCTGGCCTTGAAGTTATCAATTGTCCGGCATGTCGAGCAACTTTTGAGAATATATTGATTCGATACAATGTCGATATCTATATTACTGGTCATGTATGTTGGTATGAGTGAGTTTGTCTGAATGGTATGTGTCATCAGTTTCCAGATTCATCAGTTTGTTACGCATTGGATTCAAGATGCAGTAGCGAAGTCACTCGAAAATTTTCTTATAGATATTAGTTTAATGTTTTAAGTTCAATACATTGTTTTTAAGATATTCATATTTAAGAGAGAGTCCATGGCATCATCGAGGATCGTTGCAGTATACGAGGCACTCGATAAAACTTTTTTTTCGATTTTTTTTTCATTCAACGCCTCAATGTCTAAAACTACTAATCCTAAAATTTTACGTTCTGATACCCTTCCTATGAAAAGTTGGTCAATACCGACTTTTGGCACTATTGGGCGTTTTCGTGAAAAAATAAGAAAAAAATGTTCTATAAAAGATGTATTGACTTCCATTTCAGCAAATCGCTTACATTTTTCGTGGTATATATGAAAAGATAGAGAATTGAAAACTGAATAAAATGAGCTAGATTTATATAATATAATGGCTAACAATTTAAGTTTTCTATAGCGAATTCGAGTCCAGGGTAGTCATTTTGATCAGTCCAAAAAACTATTGTAACTCGTGTTGTGCTTCCGAATTCGGAGACCCTCAGGCTGAATTTTATATATGTTGTGCAGTTTTTCATTCTCTACAAGATGATAAAAAATGTACGAAAAAAAAGTTTCCGCTCGAATCGAAAAACAGTTTATACTGTCTAATTTTTTATGGTTTTTGATGGTTTTTCAATAAAAACTGAATGTTTTTCGAGATTCTTTTTGTCTTAGATCAGTGCTAGAAGAAAATAAATATGATATTTGGAATCAGCATGAAAAACTGCATCCAACCATGTATGTTTCGGCTGAAAAATTTTCCCGACCAAAATTGACCTAAGGGGACCAGGGAGAAAATTTTCTTTTAAACGTAGCTGTGGGGGACCACAGGTCAATTTTGGTTGGGAAAATTTTTCAGCCGAAACATACATGGTTGGATGCAGTTTTTCATGCTGATTCCAAATATCATATTTATTTTCTTCTAGCACTGATCTAAGACAAAAAGAATCTCGAAAAACATTCAGTTTTTATTGAAAAACCATCAAAAACCATAAAAAATTAGACAGTATAAACTGTTTTTCGATTCGAGCGGAAACTTTTTTTTCGTACATTTTTTATCATCTTGTAGAGAATGAAAAACTGCACAACATATATAAAATTCAGCCTGAGGGTCTCCGAATTCGGAAGCACAACACGAGTTACAATAGTTTTTTGGACTGATCAAAATGACTACCCTGGACTCGAATTCGCTATAGAAAACTTAAATTGTTAGCCATTATATTATATAAATCTAGCTCATTTTATTCAGTTTTCAATTCTCTATCTTTTCATATATACCACGAAAAATGTAAGCGATTTGCTGAAATGGAAGTCAATACATCTTTTATAGAACATTTTTTTCTTATTTTTTCACGAAAACGCCCAATAGTGCCAAAAGTCGGTATTGACCAACTTTTCATAGGAAGGGTATCAGAACGTAAAATTTTAGGGTTAGTAGTTTTAGACATTGAGGCGTTGAATGAAAAAAAAATCGAAAAAAAAAGTTTTATCGAGTGCCTCGTATACTGCAACGATCCTCGATGGTCTCGTGAACCCTCTCTTAAATATATTGATAGACAGTTGTTAGCTATTGGATAAAATGTCTTTTGAACTTTATAGGCACGGTCCACACCACAAATTACGTCAATTCAAATGGTCTCGTCTATATAATTAACGGTGGCATTGGAAATCCTGAGGGTAACGAACATGTTTTAGCGAGATTGAATGAATCTTGTGTTATCTTAACTGATCCTGGCTTTGGCATTCTCACTATTTCAGATACTTCACATGCTACAAACACTTACTACCGAACATCTGATTTAGCGCAACTTGATCAAATTAATATAATCAAAGATCGTTAATTTTTTTGTCTCTTAACCAACTATATTTTTCATTGTTATGCAAATTTCTCTTTATCTTAAGTCACACTTGTATTATTCAAGCAATGCTTAATAGGTTTTCTTAATTTGAATAAAATAACTTCTTAGCACAAATCACATGGAGTTAGAATGCGAAATCCACACTCTAAAAAAATTCTTTCCCTAGGAAACTCAAACCAGTTCGAAAATTATTTCTCGTTGCCGAGAAGGTTTCCGACATCATAAAACGTTTTCAAAAATAACTACGTACGCATGAAAAACTAAAGAATGAATGAGCCTTTCTTTTTGAGAACAAGGAGTCAGGCGCATCAACATGATCTTCTCTGTTATCTGAATCGTCTGACAACAATATCCTCTTGACAGGTAGTTGAGTCAACTAAAACCCAGGACATTGTTCATAAATATAAAGGGTTGTCTCTTTCTCAAGATTAATATTAGAAATGAAAGTTATAACAGATGAAAACAAAACAGAACAAATAACATGAAAACAAACTGTCTGAGTACAAGATTCACTCATAAATAGAAGAGGCTAAAAGATTCAAGAGAATGTGAAAAATCAATCTTACACGAAAAATATGGAAAAGAGATAAAAGAACGCGCAAAAGAGCCGGTTAAACAGGTAAAGATTATTTGCTTAAATAATTAATAGGACAAATTGTTGAATAGAAAGGTGTTCGAAAGTAGATTTCATACTCTTATCTTTAAAATTAGGCCAGTGTTTGTTCATGAGGGTGGGGTGAGGGCAAGAAAAATAATGAGTTATAAACAACAAGATTCTCTAATTCATTGCAAACTTAAATCGTAGCCAATCATGTTATTTTCGTTGTTTATTTTTATATAATTACTTTATCTAGCATCATTGTGTTCATATAAATAATAAAAGACTATACTGATTTCGTTAGTAATTTGTCAGTTATTATGATTAGAATATATTTCATTTTGTCAATGTATTTATCTGAATTGAAATAATTTTGAAGAAAACTGATATTTACAATAAAGGAAAATATGAATGAAAATTTTCTGGACAAATAAATGGTTTATCTATATCAATTCTTCGCAATTGACTACAATTACGATGTGTAGCATCATTAGTAAAATTATTTGTTATCATTGCTAATGATTCATATTCAATGACGAGATTTTTCAAATGAGGTAAACAAGTCTTTGTTTCCAAGAGAAATTGTTCGACATAATTAGTATGTGCCAGACGAAGATTGAGTTCAACTAGATGAACAAATGTAATCAACGTAGATGCATGTTGCTTATTTTTTTGTGGTTTAGAATTGAGCACGACTAATTTCTGAAGAAAAGGGAAATCGTGAGAAATTTTTTCAAATAATTCATGTTCAAATGGATGTTGATCGGCCATTGCTAACCATCGAACTTTATTGAAAATACCACCTTGAAAACAGTTGGTCAGATGATAAAAACAATCAAATTGATATGGGAGTGAATAAACATGGCATCTGCCTGCGTAGTCCGTAAGTTTTTCATCAGCATATGAACCAACTGGTTGATATCTTCTTTTGATGAAACTATTTTGAATATCATCGTTTGATGGAAGATCAACTGTAATATATCTATTGAAAACAAGAGTATTTATACTGAAAGTCAATTTATTTAATCGTCGCATGAAAATAAGAATTTCATCGTATAATTGAATACCATCAATATAAGTTGATTCGATTTTGGATACCAAAAGAAATAATGTTAATTCCTCAAGATTTAACATTCGACGTAATAATAAAACAATTCCATCGTTATAAAATTGCGTATAACATTCCGATGTTAACGAAAAACATTTCAATTTTGGTAATGTTTTCTACAAAGAAAACGAAATAATGAATATAGTTTACGTATAAATTTTCTATACACATAACAATCAAATATATACTTACTTTATTATCTATATTTGCTAATGAATAACAAATTTCAAATATCTTGATAATCAATGTAGATAAACATTGAAGACGTCCATCAAGCAGATAAAGACAATCATCAAAGGTATTTACTTCAATTTTCAATTTAGTTAGACTTGAAGATACACAACCAGTTGATGTTATATTTAAAGTCGATATGTGTAGGCTTTTACCAGAAAACCATTCACTAAAAGTTAAATTGACTAGACATTTACCCAAAGATAATATTAATTCAAACATATTTGATTCATTTTCATCAGAGAATTCTCTTGTTATATCATCTTTGATTTCAACATCAAGATGTTTAATTTGATTAGTAAGAAGACTACAAACTATTGTATCACCTTAAATGTAGGAAAAAACCATAATTAATTCATGTATAATAATAGAAAAAATTTTGTTCGATAAATCAAACAAAATTAAAAAATATACCAGTCAAATATTGTAAAAGTATTTTTTGTTTAAAATTGACAAGGGACAACGAATGAAGTTGTGGATAATTAATAGGAAGAAGCATACATTTCATTGAAAGTGATTGAACAGTTAACTTGTATATTTTATGATGAATTCGAGGAAGAATTTTTTCACAGATTCGATCGACAACTTGATTAGCTATTGGAGAGCTCCTATTCAGCAATGTTTTGTTCGTAAGATTGAGATGAGAAATATATAAAGAATAGAGTACTAATCGATGAAATCGTTGATTTACATCCACAAGTGAATAAAATACATCGACCATATTCATTTTTTTTTAAATAGTAAATAGCATCTCGTCAGGCAAATCGAGTATATTCATATCGTTTTTATTTAAAATGTTCATATATAACTGATATTCTCTATACTGCTCAAGTTCTTCCTCAATACATATATATTTATTGTCATATTGTTTTCATTGCCCTCTGAAAAAAAACAAATAAGAAGATATGCCCCATTGACCTCAATCAGACTGACTCAATTCAAAGTGAATTAACCAATATAATTCACGTTGCTATGTAAAAGGGTCAATCATGTTTCTTAATTCAGTTTTAATTCGTCTGATTTTTTTCAGTCTGTTTGGGGTCTATCCATATAAATATTGTTATTTCTGAGCTAAAAGAATGAATCAATAATTGACTATAAACATGATATCATCGTTTATTCATTTGAATGATTTACCTGATGAAATTCTTATATATTAAAAAAACTGAACAATATTGAAGTTCTTTATTCTTCAATAGGTGTTAATGATCGACTTAATAAAATTGCAAATGATTCGATTTTTACAAATCATTTAACATTAATGAAATATTTATCCAATGATTCAATCTGTCCATTAGCGAATTCAACACTTGATCGTGTATGTTGAAAAATTTTACCTTTGATTCATAATAAAATTGAATGGCTTAATATTGAATCATCATCTATAAAACGTATTCTTCTTGTTACGAATTATCCAAATTTACATGGAATTAGTTTATATAATATTAACATGAAGAAATTTCTATCTATCTTTACTGGTAAGACACTTCAATTGTGTTAGTAATTAATTTTGAACTATTAATGATAGTGTATTATTTATTGAGAAGTTTTAAAAGAATAAAGGTATAGATTACAAATGTGTGGCACACTCTTCAATCCGGAAAAGCAACCATCTGTCTCTTATTTCAGGAGAATTAGGATTATCTTGAAAGCTTTTTGAGATCAGGATATTTTAAAAATTCCGGGACTACTCTAAAAAAAAAAGATCGGATATTCTGAAATTTTTTAATTTATGTATGAGAACACACTGCCAATTTAAAAATTCATTTGAAACGAATGTGAAACACGATCGAGCTGCTTTTGTTGAAAACGAGAAAGTTCACTAACAATCTTTGAGTGTGAATAATTTTTGATAGGAACAAGATAGATATCTGCGATTTTCACAATTGGAAAAAGAAGATAAAGATGTATCGAATCGTATATGACAGAGTCATCTCAACTAGTGTTTTCAAAGACTTCAAATTGATCTTTTTGAAAAGCCACATATGTTCTAATCTGTCCACAATGAATTTTCACCAGTCAAGCATGGATTCGAGTCGTTAATCAAAGATCTACAAAATTCTACTGGATTCAGATCTTTAATCATAGTCGTTAAGAAATTATATGTATTCTAGTCCAAATTTACAGCCGATTTTCTACTGAATTCCTGTAAGAAAAATCACTTTTCTAATTTTTTCATATTGTCTGACAAATTAATTTTTGATTGGCTTTTATTTTCTCTTTCCATCTGTGAAAAACTTAGCTATCTGTCTTGTTTTCATCTAAACTTATTTGCAATCAAAGACTGTCGGGTGACTTCTAGACCACCTTGTGCTTTTGTTGATGAGTACTGTCTCGTGATCAATATTTCTTTCAAAAAAAATAAATTTCTCTTATGACGTATATGAATACATTATTTCTTTTGATAAACAATAAAAGACGCACGGACATATAACAAAGTGATCGGTTTATATATCTTTCAGCTTACAACACAAACGAGATTTTTTGAAGCAATGCGAGAAGTATTCAGGATAAGATAAGCAGGATTCAGCACAGTGAAGAAGTTGGTACCGCAGATGTTTAATATAGATGCAAAGTTAGAGAATTTTGTTAAAAAGAAAAAATTCTTTAATTATAAAAACATATTCTAAGAAAATTTTCTTATTAATTTTTGTGTTTTTGATTTTAGACAAATTATCTTTAATTCGTATAGACAAAAATGAAATCTTATCCCTTGTTATCGATATTACTAAAAATAAAAAAAAAATTTCCATCGAGCGAGGATAATACATTCGTATTTACAAATCTCTTTACGATATTTAAAATACTTAAATTTTGGTCCATTTTTAAATTAGTATCAAGAAATATCATTCATTTTTACTCCTTCAACTGTTATATCCTCAAATCTATTGGAACTACATTTGTCTGTGGTAAATTTTTCTCGATTGTCTTTATTTACTTGATGGACGTTTCAATAAACTTCATACATTTTACGTTCGCATTTCTTCAATTGGATTTCGAGATATTAAAATTGGTAATAAAGTAAAATATATTTTTTTTTTGTTATTCAAATCAGTTCATTGTTTTGTCTTTATAGGATAAACTACCAAATTTACGATGTTTTTCGCTTCATTGTGATAGTATTATAAATGATTTTGAACAATTAATTTTAACACTTAAATATCGAATGTCGAATTTGGAAAAGCTTGAATTGAATGTAAATATTTCTATGACAACAACAATTCTCGATGGAAATTATCTCAAGACAAATATTCTAAATCATATGATACAATTAGATAAATTTACATTTAATATTCATTCATGGTTTGGTCTTCGTAATCAAATTTATTTTCCATCAAATGAAAATATTCAACATGCATTTAATAATTTTAAAAATAAAAAGATTATTTCTTGTATCGATTATTATCTAAAAAACGAATATGGTCAATGTCATATTTATTCCTATCCATATAGATTGAAATATTACAAATAACTTTTCAGGTGGACTATTTAAATATGTTCAAGATATATATCTATTTTATAGATATCCTTTTGAACATGAATTTTTTCTTCAAATTTCTCAACCATTTCCATTTGTAAAATAAATTAATTTAAAAAATTATCAACCACAAAATAACAAATTATATATAGAATCAAACAAAGATAATCAAGATTTGCCCATCATTAAATATCCTCATGTTACTGATCTTACACTTAATTTAGTTAATGATGATTATGTTGAACAATTTCTACTGGATACAAGAACATGTTTACCAAATACTCTTGAGCTTATTATTGGTTATGAACAATTAAAAAGAGTAACACACAATTTTACAAGAAATACAACACGAATTAATTGTGCCAAACTAAGTTCTTTATGCGTGCTTTCTGATAAAATTCCTAAATATGTCAAAGATTATTTTCCTCATACAAAAATGTACTAATCATTATTAATGATTACTTTAATAAAATTGATTTGTATGAAATTTTATAGAGTGTCCATGAGACCATCAAGAACTCGAAGTACTCTTAAAGATTAAGATTTATTTGATATCCTCATTTTATTCAGTATCATCTACAACTTCTAAATCCAAATTTTTAGTATATTTGGTCGAATCGATGAAAAGTTATATTAATTTTACTGTCGACTATTCACATAGATACATGGAGAATCCAATCAAAAATCATCTCTATATAAAGTTGCTTTTTTTTTAAGATGATAAAATTAGCAAAATATATAGTGTAATATACCAAAAGATAGAGAAACAAATGCTGAAAAAAATGAGCTATTTACATATTGTATTTTCTTGTATTGATGTAGAGTTATTTATCAAATACTATTTATTATAGCCCATTTCAATTGAAACATAGGAACGTTTTCTACAGTATATCAACTGTCATTGAGTCACTTTTATGAGACTCCAGAGTTAATTTCAGATATGTTGTGCAAGTTTTTTCTACAAAATGTGTAAACGCTTAAAAGAATGAATCGAATGGTACCCAATCAGAGTTCATCGTATTACTCTCGTAGTAAGCGATTCTTATGGTTTTTCATGAAAATCAACGATTTTGAGATTTTCATCTCTATGAGACAATTCTAAAACAGAATAGATATATTATTCAGAATTACAATTAAAAATTGCATGGGATCATCTGTAATTTGGAAAGAAAATGTCTTCTTGTCAGCAGTTCATCTGTACGCCTTTAACCTCTTCGGGACGGGATTACTTTGTAGACAATGAGAATTTTCGAGACCTTCTTCATTATCCGCTTCGGATTTATTGAAAATTTCACTCATCTCGTTCTCATCAGTTTCCTAGCAGCTTTTATTTCGATTTACAAATGAAACAAACGCTTAAGGTATTATATGAAATATGTCCAAGTCACTTATGAGTCCATTTAATATTATTACGTATATATACGTGACCCGTCCCGAACGGGTTAATGCGCTCTTTATAGATTTTGTGTGCCGGTCTCCTATGCGTGGTTTTATCCACGAGAAAATATTTCTTTTAGATAATAGGTGATTCCATGCAAGTTTTAACTGTAATTCTGAATGATATATCTATTTTGTTTTAGAATTGTTTCATCGGGATGAAAATCTCAAAGATTGTCGATTTTCATGAAAAATCAGAAAAAGCTGTTAGCTGTTACAATCATGACTCTCGATGGTTTTCAGTAGTGGGAGGGGTGAAATATTTCGCACACAATCTAACGCTGAGCGTTTGGCAGCGGACAGCAAGGAAAAAGTTGTATGCTAAAATTTGACAGTCAGTTTTTGGACGATCACTCAAAATTTTCACAAACGCAACGTGAAAAGTGGGAGAAGCTAGCCTACCCCATTCTCTCCCACATCGAGACCAATGACTAGAGTTATATGAACCATGTTTGGGTATGCTTCCACTTGTTCTTTTAAACTTTTAACCATTTTGTAGAGAAGAAAATGTTGCACAACATATCTGACATTATCTCTGAAGTCTCATCAAAATGACTTAATGACAGTTGATATATTTAAAATACTTTCCTATTAGCGGCGTAACCAGGATTTGAGACTAGGGTGGACTCATCCGCGAGTGCTTATAGAAGGCAGGTCCAAATAATACTAATTTTCTCAATCCTTTTCAACACAAAGAAAATTGGGTCTGGTTCAGTTGAATCAGAGAAGAATGTTTGAGGTTGACATTTCAATAGTTGAGATTGCTACAAAAACTCCATTGTTTGATTTTGTTTCTATGGTATCAGACTTTAAGTGAAACTTTGCTCATTTATTGTCACAATAAATACGACATTCCTAAGTAGTTCAGATGTCAGTAATTAGAAAAACAAACTACAAATATGCTAGCAGAGATAAAAAACTTTTAGTAATGCTAAATAATTTCAAGTATTATGAGCAGTACACTATTCCATTTGAAATCATACACAAATATGACTTTTCATTCTATGTTAAACTGAAAAAAAATCAATGAATTCAATTACATCTGAATCACACTCCGTGATAGAATGAAACAAGATGAAAGATAAACTAAAACAGCATCCTAAGTGCCTTTAAGATGACATAATATACTGGAAAGATCCGATTTCTCGCTGCAGTTAAATCGAAGACTGTTTGAATCGTTTATATGAAATTTGTAGGAGTATGTTCTGAAAATATTTTATAACTGAAAAGTATCTGTTTGAAAATGCATTTTTAAAAAGAAATTCGTCGTATTTTACGTATGTGAGTCAAATTTCAACCAATTTGCTCGGACCAGTGCTCTCATTGATTCTAATCACTTAAAAAAATATTTTTGACTGTCAGCACTGTCACATACTCTGAAATTGAGCAATGCATCCTGTCTCTTATGGAAGACACTATCATCCGAAAAAGAGATTAGGTTCTATCTTCAATTTTCAAGATATATGACACCACTCATGGGAGTCATGGGATTTGACTATTGATTCGTTTTCAAACCAGCCCTAACATTGTTAACAGAGATATAAAGAACTGAAAGAAAATTAAGAAGCATTACTAGAATACAAACCCTCAATAGGTGTGTAGCAAAGCAACAAGGATTCAGAAACGCTTATCTAATAATGTCTCGATTCGAATTAGTATGCCTTCGTTGGATGAATAAAAACATCGTATAAAAATCGAGGGTGTGGGCGTGGATGGGTGTGGATGTGGGTGTGTGGGTGTGGGTGTGGATGTGGGTATTACTATCTTCCTCACACCCACCCACCCCACACCCACACCCACACCTTTCAGTAAAACATTTAAATATTATATTTATTTTTAAGGTCAACGAAAACTAAATAGCATCAATTGGATGTTAATTTCAGAAAGAGAAATCCACTTAATGGTGACTCTGGTAGATTTTATGAGCCCGATTGGATACCAAAAAAGAGAGCCAGCAATTATCCTAATGATCATGAATAAAGAAGTTGCAGGACATGAAGGTTAATTCTCACGATTATATTATACATAGTTTTGATTTCGTTGGAAATAGTGATCGATCGCCTAGGTAACTGCAAGAACATGCTACTCATAAACGTTGTCAACCGTCAACTAAAGCTCTCATTGCAATCTTCTTACAGATGTTGAATGCCATGATTTACATAACCACGTAGTCAAGACATTGTACAAGATAATTTATGTTGTTCAAATTTTCTCGTCTTTCGAATGAATTCAAGAAATTCATCAGAAAATCAGGTTAAACTACCAACATAATTCTGATATAGTATATAAAAATGATTCTTCATTTGTAGATAACAAACAAATAGCTATTTGAGTACAATATTGTGCTCCTGAAATTCTAAATAGTTCAGATCAATCAAATTATATTGATAGCATTCGAGGTTTATTCATTTGATGCTTTAACACGGGAAGCTTGTACACAAGAACAAGTACCGTATGGTGGACTGGATACGAATGATGATGATGATTAGCGATTATCAAGACTAAATGGTTGTAAAAATCAAATATGGACTATAATCAAATCTTGCTTGTATAGAGCACCAGAAATGCAAGATACAATGAAACAGATTCAATCGAACTTTTTACAAACTAATCTCGAGTAAATAATATATTTCCTGTAGAACTATCAATTCTATTCATTGCCAATACTATGGTCATTAATAATGCATATTATAACATTTCTTTCTAATATAACTATGTTAACAATACTAATTACGATGATAATAAACAACAATTTATAAGCAATCGAATAGTAAATGACAAGGTATAGGTTAAACTCTTAATCGCACTTCAAAATATCTTCTTTTCAAGAGACCCCAAACATTGAAGTCTACTCCTATCAATCCATCTAAAAGGTACGCAAACAATTCTTTGATAGAATAATAATAATAATAATATATAAATGTATTTTTGGATGAATCTATGTCTATTAGGAAACTCGAAGGATCTCAACCTCGACATTCGTCATCCCAAGTAAAAACTCATGACATATGCATGAAAGAATTTGTTGCATTAAATTATATTTTATATAAAAAGAGAAAATCAATTTCATCAAGTTTAAAATTTTTTGTTTAGACTTTATGTTATGCTTCCATGAAGATGAAACTAAAAATTATTTTATTCAATTCTACTTTTTTTTTCATCTGTTTGAGGCTAAACATTTAATTTATGTTAACAACGTTTAACAAGGAAGAAAACAATAAAAGAAATGAATTAGTCTAATAATTTGACACTTTTTGAGATGTCTATGGGGTTGTTGGTGTGAGTCTTACGTCTATCATTACTAACATTCAAATGAATCTGTATCTACTGTTCAAGAAAAGAAGTTTAAATTTAAAGAATTACGAGATGATAAAGATATTGTTCAATTCTTTTAACACAATATATCTAAAGACAATGATGATAAACAACAGTAAATCAACAAAAAAACGCTTTTATCATAAAACTCAATAAAAAAACCAAACACAATATAATAAAACCAATAATCCAGTGAAAGATAAGATTTTTATTACGGCATTTTACCAAACAATTGAAGTGTCCACCGACGGCATTCAAGTAACTAATTGGATGAAGAAGAATCGATCGAATAGGATCCTGATATAAAACGATCTTCTCTTCTATCTAAAATTGATTATTTAAGGTTATGATGAAGTTGACTATCATTGTAAAAATTGCTCTGAAGAATACTAGAAAACTATACGATATTTTGATCGATTAATAAGAATTTCACTAAGTACACATAATGAACAATTCCAAGTCAACTAATCAGACAGTAAGACTTATGTGATCAGATGAAATCGTATAAAAAATCATGATGTATGAAAAACATACATCAAATCATATTGTAACATGCATGTAAGATCATACCGACTGTCGATATGATCTGACAATATCTTACCATCGAATTGTTGTCCTGGGTCAACAAGTCATATATTTTACATTAAATTTTGAAGATGACCTCAAATTCTTGATACAAATAGACTTACCTTATCTGCAATCATTGACTTCCAGTTGTTCGAAAAGATATAGCCAATGATGAGAATTATTGAAACAAAGAAGTAACCAAATACATATGTAGATGGTCGATCAAGATGTTTGGAGAATATTGAACCGATTGGACTAATGTATAGAGTAGAAGCAGAACCAAATATAAATGAATAAACAAATGAATGCCATGCCATACTGGACATCATATAGATCCACATATGAATCACAATATTGTTTAGATGAGCTATTAAGATAATGGTAATAAATATAGAAAGAAGTGACTCTTGACTTAACATTAAATCAAGATGATACCAATTGTTTTCTAATCGTTGCATCCAACTGATACTTGGAATAACTTTTCGATGTAAAATATTCACTCGATTTTTGATCAATATATGAAGATATGAATCTTGTAAACGATAAACACCATTGATGATCGTTTCTGCCTTTTGCCATAAATTTTGTTTGTCATTATCGGATAGTGATTTGAAAACGAATGATGCACTCGATAAGTGTTTGAGTCCATCGATCAATACAATCATATCATCTGCTTGTTCGACTGATACATGTAATTGTTTGACACATGGAAAAATACGACATATTCGACTAGCAATATAACAATTGTTAACCACATAACGATTGCATATAGTAAGTGTACGAATTTGTTTAAGTCGCATGTTTCGAGTTTCTTGAAAGAAATCAGTAAAATTCTGATCGACGATCTAGAATCATTCGTACAAACGAAGTAAGAAAAAAATTGTTCTTATTCAACAATAAGAATTCATCATTAAAAATTGAACCATTATGTCTTATACTGATAATTATTCTTTTTCAGTTTTAAAAAGATCTTTAGTGAATAAGCCTTGATTCTCAAAAACAAAAAAATTATTGACTTTTGAGTAAAGGAAATTAGAAAAGTTAGACTGAAAAAACTAAATATCATCATTGAATTTAATGTTGTCCCTCAAAAATCGATCTTAGGTCAGGTACGTAACTTGTTTCAAACAAAAAAAAAGTCATAGGCTGCAATGAAATTCCTTCGAGAGTTCTGAGATGCGTGATCTAAAAAGCTTAAGCTGAGAAATAGCAAAAAAGATTTTCCGCTTTTATTCAAAAAGATATTTTTC
Source organism: Rotaria sordida (assembly GCA_905250125.1). Taxonomy (NCBI): domain Eukaryota; kingdom Metazoa; phylum Rotifera; class Eurotatoria; order Philodinida; family Philodinidae; genus Rotaria; species Rotaria sordida. The sequence goes on along the minus strand of CAJNOL010001404.1, from coordinate 23,681 downwards.
AAGCAGATAATGACGAAAATTTCATTAATGAAAGATCAGACCTCGCACTATCTTCCCATGTATTTATCTCAATTTTCATGTTTTTGACGAAAATTAACTTTTTTTTTCGTTTTTGAGGGGTAGGATCTTAATTCAATCTGTTTTAACTGACTATATTGACAGCACTTAAGATTCAAATTTGGAAAGAAGAAATTTCAATTACAGTATATGGGTGTGGGTGTGGATCTTCTCTTCATCCACATCCACACCCGCACCCTTATGCGGAGTTTAAACATCGATCTCCAAAGAAATGTAATGTTAAAATGGATAGTTCTGATGGGAAAATAGAGAAACAGTAGTATCACAGCAAACAGAGCTTAGAAAAAATTGATTTTAGAAATTTTTATTTCTCGATAGAATTTAACGAAAAAAAGCTGCCCTAACTAGAAAATTAATTGTATCTTTGAGTAGGTCAATGATAGTCGAAGGGTGTGGGTGTAGTTATCTTAATTCACACCCACACCTTCGTTAAAAAATTCATACGTTTCAACAATCAATCAAAATTGAACAAAATTTAATAATATTTTTTCTGATGAAACTTCGTTAAAATACCATTGAATGAATGGTTTTTTTTTGGCATGAATATCAACGATAATGTCATTAAATATATTTTTATTTTTATATGAATAAATTAGAAATATATACAAAGAAGATATATTTTAGATTGTATCATATTATTCATAGTTCATATTAGTTTTAGCAAGATGGTGCACAAGAATTTTTACATCTTGGATTTGCGACAGCAGCATTCAGTGTTGTTGTACAATCATTCTTTGTATCTTGTGAACATGCACTATTTCCTTGACAAGCTCGCCAAGCATTCCAAACACAACAGTTACATGTTTTGCAATTTGAATTGCTTTGACATCCCTTGATACGATTGAGATATCCAACACGATCACAAGCTCCCATTATAGAATCGATTAAAAGTAAGCTAATCAGTATGGTGAGAATAAAGACACGCATGTTTTAATTGTTTGACAACAAATTAAATTTGTTAATGAAATGTCAGGTTCTATCAGAAAACAAAACAAAGAATATTCTAGTAAATGTTCAAAAGTTTAGCTGAATCTTTTCGAAAAGTTTAGTAATGATATTTTCTTTTTTGAGACAATACTTACAGTATAAGTTGAAAATGTTTTTTAAAATAGTATTCGGAGTTTTGCACTAGGAATGCAGTAGTTTATATACAACTCTTAGAGTACATATTTGTCCTTATAGTACAAATTTCGATTCTATAAATAGAAATGTCGTGATTTCGATGAATGAGAAACAGAACGAATGCAAATATTACACACCTATTTTATGACTCTTAAGGGCATATAATTATTATGAGGTAGAGAGAAAAACGATTAACATATACTAGTTGACATGCACTTACATAAATATTCTTCTGAGGAAGAATAAAAATATCGTTGTTAAATGGCAAATGAAAATAGGCGAATTGTAAAATACGCACTTGTAATTCGTCATATTTTTCAAGATTAACAAGTATGAGAACTGCGCATAATCACCTTAAAGCAATTCACTGATATGCAATTGTAATATGCTTTTTCCTGAATTTGAATGAAAAGATTCATTTCTAAAACTTCTTGAGCGTTTTTCTCAAAACATGATTTTCAAGCAGGAAAATTGAAATAACTTCTACTCGGTTCAAAGTATAACCAATATTTTGTTTTTGGTTTTAAAGATCTCAAAAAGAGTAAACTTTTGTTCGACCAGATTTTTTATATTGAATTCGTGGCCTGAGAAAAGTGAAATTTAGTGTCATGGAAGTCATCTTCTTTTCTTTGCCTATTTGAACATTATGTCCATAAGTGTTTCTCACTTGAACCATTCATTCCTGTAAATTTCAGCCCAAACGGTTCATTCTAAGTAGTAAATCGATTCTGAGGTGGTGAGAGCTTAAATGAAAACTTTTCGAAATTTATGTCTTAGATACAGTTTCCTTAGTTAGCTCGATCTAATGGTATATTCTGATCATGATGCGAAGGTATTGAAGTAGTACCAGTTACCAAACTAATGTTTTCGGTATCGTGACATCTTTTTATGATCAATCAGAACAATTCTCTTGCACAGCATAAATCAACTGAATGAACAATGTTTTCTGTTATGTATATATTTGCCAAACTTTGTTCTTTCAAAGAAAATCATTGAAAGGAAAATAGCAAATATTCATCAAATTGTAATTCAATTATCATAATTACTATTTTCTTTGTATTTTTTATCTTTCAAAGGACTATTATTTAGATTGTCTTTCGCGTTATAACATTATGATTATCTTCTTCTTTTGCATGCTTTCGTTTTTCCATCAATTTTATTGATTCACTACTTCTTTTTTCTCTTGTAAGTTGTTCAGTTGATGAAAAAATAATTCTGTTAACTTAACGTTTCATACATGTCAACATATGAATAATAGTTGATTTATTTCACTAAAAATGCACTTTCAATTATAATTTTATTTTTGTAATTTAAGATCATCTTGCGTTGCGCAAAGTGTGATGTCCGCGGAAGCTACTGTCGGGTAAAGATGCTTGTTTTCTCAAAAGCGAAAAATGAAATTGCAATAGTAATTCTGAAGATCCTACAGGAACGCTGAGACAGAAAAACAAAGTTTTTTCATGGGAACGAGAATAAATATTTTTTTGACGAACATTGAAATGGAAAATGGAAATCAAGAAAAGTTGATCTTCGAGGACACTACTAAAAACGGAAATTCATATGTGGTTTTTGTTGACATAACTAATTGTAGATATTTGTATTCATTTCTATTGTATTTCTATAAATAATTATATATACCCCTGGAAAGCAAAAGTTAGCCACGCTATTTTGGGTATATCGTTATTATAACAGCGTATTCTCAAAAGAATAATACTATATTCGAAAAGTGCGTGAAATTCTCTACCACCCTGTATATTTTTATTACAGTTTGCCATCATAGAATATCTAACAAAATTGAGTAGAACCAAGACAACCTCATGTCCAGATTCCCAAACACTTGATTTGGCCAATGCCATCCAAAATAGTTTTTGAAATTTTTCATCACTATAAAATGATCCTATAAGAAAGGAAAATATATATTCTGATAGAGCGTGAAATTCTCTATCACTCTGTATATTTAACTGTTTTTTCGCATTTGTTCATTGGGGAAATAATTTGACAACAATGACATATTCTCAACTGATAATTTCAAAAAAATCAGCTTTTTCTTCTTTTTCTTCAATGATGCTAATCACGAAAATGAACTTTCACAATTGTAGCGATGTAGTCTGATAGAGCGTGAGGTTCTCTATCACCCTCTGTCTTTTTTTATTTGAACTTGTCTGCTAAAAGAATAATCGAAGTGAAGATAAAAACTGTGCTTCAGACAAACTCTGGAAAATTTGACCTGGTTCAACATTCCTTTGTTTTTATTTCGTGTTGATTAGCCACACAGGAATGACTTTTTGGAAACTTTATCGTATATTTTGATAGTCCTTCATTTTCTAGATAAGCCTAATATGGTGGAATAAAAAACGGAAGGGATAGTAAAATGGGCGAACTGGTAGAGTTTGTCATTAGATGGTTTCTGGATATTACTTGAATTGATTTGCATCTCATAAATATGAGACAGGACATAACCATTACATAGGATGATAGAGAATTTCACGCTCTATCAGAAGATGTAATTGCATCACTAAAAGTTCATAGTTTAACTAACTAAAATTCGAACAAGAAAACTAAAACGAAGCACCAAAAGTATCGATTTTTTGAAATTGTCAGTTGAGAATATGTCATTGTTGTCAAATTATTTCCCCAATGAACAAATGCGAAAAAACAGATAAATATACAGAGTGATAGAGAATTTCATGCTCTATCAGAATATATATTTTCCTTTCTTATAGGATCATTTTATAGTGATGAAAAATTTCAAAAACTATTTTGGATGGCATTGGCCAAATCAAGTGTTTGGGAATCTAGACATGAGGTTGTCTTGGTTCTACTCAATTTTGTTAGATATTCTATGATGGCAAACTGTAATAAAAATATACAGGGTGGTAGAGAATTTCACGCGCTTTTCGAATATAGTATTATTCTTTTGAGAATACGCTGTTATAATAACGATATACCCAAAATAACGTGGCTAACTTTTGCTTTCCAGGGGTATATATATAATAGAAATTTTATTTCAAATATGAATGATGAAAAATCGAAATATTCTTTAATTTCAAAATTAAATATTGAAATTTCTAACTATTTGTGACCGCATGTCATTGATAGAATCTCAGTAATTCAACATATATCAATATATGACAACAAATTTTCAATGCCTCTACGTAGTCATCATTGGACTGCAAAAACAGAGTGTTAGGTATAATATGCAAAAAAATAGAAGAGCAAATATAATTACAAAAATACAATCATAGAAAAAATTTCAGTAGAAAAACCAATAGCATTGCACATATAAACTGAATTGGAAGTGGTCAAATGTAGCATATTCAAAATTAATTTTTTTCTTATAAACATAAAAATTCCGTTTTATATTACCAAAAAATTGATTTTGTGAAACAAGTCGCCTATTATATGTCAAGTCAAGTCAACTTTCCTTTCTTAAAGTAAAAGTACCACTGCTAAACAGCACCTATACCCACGCACATCCACATTCACATCCTTAACAAAAACATCTGTATGAAGAATCTAAATAATTATGAATCAAAAGATCATCATTTCGAGATTTATTCATAGTAATTTGAATATGTCGTCTTGTAGATCTTTAAAAGAAATACATATGAGTGATTTGTGCTACCATTATACCGTTTGCATTCCGAACATAAAAATGCTTATAACTCCTCTTCTACTGAATGACTTTTAATGATTCTTTTTTTACATAACTATAGACTAGTGTTCTACTTACAGTGAAAATTTCGAGTCTTTCTTCCCTTCCATTTCTTTCGAATATTGAACAAGAAAAGTTAAAGTCTATGATTTCTAACGCTATCTGATCAAAAAGATGATGTACTTATTCCAAAATTTTGATTAGATAAATAATCTTTGGCAGTTGTTTAGCAGCTAATACTTTCTATTTTCTAACCACATCAAAGGATCATAAATTTAGTTTCAACTTATCTCTAAAATTACTTTGACATACACTTTGATTATTCTATGTCCCGATAGATTAAATTCAATCTACTATAGTCAATTGAAAACCGAATGCGTATTTCTTTGTTTATATTTGTAGACTAAAAAGTGAGAAATCTTTCTATAAATAAAACTTTCTCTAATGGACTTCTAAATCAAATAAAAAACAAAAAAACAAAACGAACAAGTGGCCATTGTTCTACTAAATATCCCGACAGATTTTTAATTTCTCTTCTTTCATTTCTCGGTAACTATACTGAGTTAGTCGATCATTTTTTTTTGGTCTTTTTAAGCTGACTAAATGGTCAATCTATCATAGAAATATCAGCTCTTAAACAAGCATTGCTCATGAGAAACCAATATTTTATTCAGAAAATGTCTCAACAGATATTACGACATTATAACTAATCATTTTCACACATATATTGAGAAGTCTTAACACTTATAATGATCGAGAATTGTCTCTTATTCTCTTTTAATACTGATAACAATTTAAAAATAGTACTGTAGATATCGTATTCTACGATAAAACCCTAGAATACTCAGTTTTTCCCGAAATGAAGAAACTGACAGTTGAGAAAATACTGAATATATATGCAACTGATAGAGCTCTATCGAATGTGCGATTCAACTTCTCTTCATGTTCACTTTGATTTTTTTTCCAATTTTTTCATCAAACGGTATAATGGTAGCGCAAATCACCCATATATATATACTGAATATAAATCTTGTTTATTATTTTGAAAAATCAAAAAAAAAAGTCAATATTTAAAACAAATAAAATTTAGAATGAATAGTAAATACAAAATATTAAATGCTGTAGTAAATATAAGTTCATAGCCAAATGATACCATTTTGACAAATTATCATTTGATCATCCAGTAAAACAACATTGAAAAACTCATAATTACCATAGGGAATATATGGAAGGTTGGGTCGAATAATATAGGAACTCCATTACTTTGTACACCGGTAGAATTAGCAGTGTCATTAATCGAAGAACATGTTGAATTATATGGTAATTCACATAATGTAGTATTACAACTGGAACATGATGTTACTGTAATGCTTCCTATATAGGTGGTATTACAGTTAGTACTACCACTACAACAGTAACATAGACATGTTGAACCATAAACATAGCCAATATTGACCACGGTTACCAATATTACTAATGCAAATAGTGCAAGAAAATGCATTGTTTCAATCGAACAAAAGAATATTAAATTACTTGAAAACGATAGAATTCTTTCAAAAAGAAAAAGTGAATGGTAAAAACTATTTTAATCACGCTTATATATACACTATAGATCTCAACTCGCTTTTGGATTTTTTTTTTGACATCATGAAATTCCCGGAAACTTTGTTTTTTTACACATCAAATTATTTTACTTGATCGCTATTAGATTTTAATATACTGAATAGCAATGGACACAAAGAGAAAAAACTCGTTTGCATTATATTTATTTTCTTGCAAAGAAAATCTCTGGAGACATTTTTTCCAATGATTGTTTGTCTTTTTTTTTAAATTTTTTTAAATGGAAAAAGCAATAATGAAAAGCAAACATTCATAATAAAGATAAACGATGTGGATTTTCTCTTCGCTTAAATCCACATCCTGTCCGTAATCATCATCATTAGCAACGATAAAACAATCAAAAAGAAATATTAATGTAAAACAATCTTCACTCAATGCAAGACAAGTAACAGAAAAAATGAGAATAAAATAAGATTTACATGAAGAACATTGTCATGTGTCGTATTTCTTGTCTTATTTCTTTGATCTTATCTCATTCAGAAACATCTGTCTTTAACAAATTGATGTTTTTCTAGGAAATTAATTCACATAATGTTTTCTTAAATGTTTAAGCTATTGAATAATTGTTTGTTTTAATACTTGAGTTTACATCCACATCCTTCCTATTTATAGTAATCTTCCTTGATTATTATTTACACTTAAAATAATTAAACAATTTAATATTTGAGCATTTGTAGGATAAAATCCATGCATCTAAGAAATTGGCTTGTCTTATTACTGCTAAATCTTCTTTGATAAAATCTTTCTGTATTCGTACAATGTTTGAACATTCTTTTTTTTTTATTGCATTTGTTCATAGTGGAATTTGATCTTGTTTCCATTGAATGATAAAGATTGTTGACGAGATTTGACTGTTTCGATGACATTCATTGAAAACTAGAGAAATCAAATTAGAACTTGATATTTTTATTTACGGAAGTTTTTTAAGTTTTGATTATGAGAATTTTTATTTTCTAATTCTTTTTATTAAATACTAGTAGAGCTTTTACTTGACTTTCAACTACAATTTTATTGATTTCTCTTTGCCGAATATTCGACTAAATTCTTTAGAGCTATTAATATTTTTTCTTGATTTTCTTGTTTTTGGAAAAATCTTATAGTGCTTCAAGAATACACATAAAATATCGTACTTTGTCTTGATTATTGAACTCTTTAAAAATACTTAAAAAGTATGATTTAATTGTTCAAAAGTCTAATTTCTATCTAATAAACTATTAAGATGAATATCTAATTTAAGTCAATCAGTTTCTTTAATCTAATTGCCTAAGAATCTTTTTAACTCTATTTCACTGATTTCGTCAGACACGATATACTTCAATATGCAGCTCTTAAATCTCTAAATGATCAACTAATAATATATATAAATATATCAAAATGAAATTTCATATAGTTGTCATTTTTATTTAAAATATCTAATACATTTAGAAATTTATTTGTTTGATATTGTGTTTTTTTCATAATTCCTCTGTATGTATTTAGAATATTCTGATTTATTGTTTTAGATAAAAAATACCAATCGAACTGTATTCTACATACAGAAAATTACACAGAGCAAACGCTTAGAAATCATTCATTATTTTAAACAGACACTCCCACAGACAAGAATTTTTTATAGTCTTCTAAAGTTTCAAGGATGTGAGTGTCACACTCACATTCACATCCTCCTGTCGCGTAAATTATTGATCTGATATATTGTATAGCATTGCATTAATAATAATAATAATAATCGCATAATGATCTATTATGTATTATTGAATATGTTGTAAATCAAATTCACTAGCGAAACAGTGTCCCGATACTGCAACTTGATTTTGACGTATTCCTTGTCTACAATACATTCGCCAATATTTATTTATAAAAAAATGTTTAACTTGCCGACGAAATCGTGTTGATGATATTAGAAATAAATAGAAAGAACCCTAAAATAATCGAAATAAATAAAATAAATCTCTAAATTTTAACATACTGCATAATTAAGATTAAATAATGAAACAGTTATAGCTGTAATAAGTTGTAAAATAGCTCGAGAAATTACATCATTATCGTATGTTAATGTACTAAATGTATAAATTCGTTGTAAAAGATATGGTAAACTCATAATGACGAAAAATCCAACTCGAACAAGAATCATTGCTGTCAATTGTTGATCAAGTTTTCGTCGACGTATTGGCATTTGACGTCGTACAATACGACGAACATTTCGATAAGCTAATATACTAAAAAATGTTGAAATTGTAATCGGTAAAATTCCAATGAGTATAATATAATAGAAATATGTAACATAATTTCTAAAATTATGATCATATATATTACATCCATATTTTGACTGAATTTCATATAAGAACATAGTTAATGTAGCATGTAAGATCCAAAATATAATTGCAATAGTAGTAAGAATTTTAGCTATTTTTATTGTACTTTTTTGTCTTAAAAATGGATAAACACTTGTTGATAAATATTGATCAATAGCAGCAAAACAAATAATATTAAATGAAATAAGAGTTATTGATTGTGTCAAAAATGGTTTTAATTTACACCAAACTAATGATGTTTGTGCTAGATCATAATCAAATCCATTAACTACAATACTAGTTGTAAATATAATCATTAATTGAAGTAAATCAAGAATTGATTCTGCAATAATATAAAAAACAGATGGAATTTTTCGAAAAATTGTAAGATGAGTAAATACGAAAATGTTAGCAATATGTCCCAAAATACCAGAAAATAAAATAATAAAACCAACATAGATTGTATAATGTTGAGAAACATTAAGAATTAATTGTGCTGTTGATAATGATGACATGATATGTATGCAGTGTCGACTTCCTTTTTAACAGTAATGAGTAATGTCTTTCTTCCTTTTTTTTTCAATAATAATAATTTCTTATTCGCTAAAGATAAATATACGCCCCTGTAAAAAAATAGTGTCACTCATTATTTTTAATATATCATCACTATAAATTAACATTTTGAGAAAAGTAATTATATATTCGCATGGGCAGCGCGGCTTCGACTTTTTAGGGGAAGCAACAAACTTTAAAATGAAACTATATTCCCTCCTCTCCCTCCCCCCGCAACACACACACATTCACAGTGAACAGTTCGGTACTATACATTTTCTAATGCATGATTTCTGAGAGAAATAATATAATATTGAAAAGTTGAGTGTTAATTCGTCTGTCACTGACAACAGATTAAGAGCTTCAGAGTAGTATAACGCTTTTTCTTAAACAAGATCTACTCAAAATGAATTAGCAACAATTTAGCTTGTTGACAGCACCTACTACTCACTAATACTTCAGTTTTCTATGTAATGCTAATGTAAAAGTTATTTGATATTTTTATATCTCTTTCGTTTCAAAGAAATTATAGGCGTAAGAAATATTTAAAAATGTGGTGGTCTTATCATCCAGATTGTTTATTCAGCTGTTAATCCTTTGGGAACGGTTGACCCCTTCAGGGGCCATGGTGATTCTCTAGCATTTCAAAACACACAGATTCCGATATGAGATTAGTTTCTATGAAAGCATTTAATCAGAGAGTTTTTTGGTATAATTTGGATTGTAATTAGGTTATTTTATTCAGATATCCAGTAATGGATAATAGGTTCTTTTAGAAAATAAAAATGTTGATTGATTTATGATGAAATGTACAGAAAAAAAATCCGTCCTCGAAGGGTTAACGTTAACAGTTAGTTTATCTTCTTTATAAGTAGACTCTTTTTTTTTTAACAACTAAGGATTAAAGCACAGTAATAAAAACTTGAGTTAGCTGATGATCAGAAGTTCAGAAAATAGACAAAAATAATATGCATGCAATGATTCATCATGTGCAGAGTAGCAGTTAACTCGACACATTTTTCGATATTATCACTGGAAAATTAGCACTTTATATGATATTATAATTAATAATATTATTCAATTACAAAACTGAATGATATCGTATGAATTTATTTCACTTACAAACATTTTCTATTTTTACTCTTCGAACGCTACTAAGCATTTGTAAATGGGTATTATTGACGGTAACAAAATCATTCTCGTTCATAAGCTATCTACTATTATTGTATTTATTTTCAAAATATTCTTTTTCTTTCATCTTTTTCTCGACACAAAATCTATTGCAACAGCATCAATATCAATTTGATAGTCAATTTCTATATTTATTAATGTCAAAGATAATAATCGTTCTTCGTCAGTTGTATTTTGAGAATTTGTTTTGATTCTTCTTAATTGCGTCAGTGGTTTTATTCCACTGATGAATTTTAGACATAGTTTATTTCAAAATGAGATCTCGAAAATAATAAAGAAATGTGATTATATTTTACTTGAATGAAGTATGTCGGATGTATACAACCGTGAATGCATTCATCAAGATAGTAATAAAAAATTCATAAGATAATGATCGATGGATCAATCCTCCTATTTTGACCTGAAAATTGTATAGAATCTATGTTGACATGTACTTTTACTCTGGTTTACTAAAGAAGCATGAATAACTTGGGGAAGCAATAAAGATTTATTGTTTCCCCTTGCATTGCTAGTGTGCCGCCCATAGACATTCGGATAGCCCGTAGAATTTTCTGCAACTCTATATATATATAAGTTTTGAATTAAATGTATCTACTAAAAATAAATTCAGGTATACTAAAGTCGTTCTCATCATCAAATTCTCCGGCAATGCAATTTTTTTTCTTTTTCATCCATTTTTTCGAATTTATTTTTCCTATAGAAACAAGTTAGTACGAAACTAAGTATATAGTCTGAAAGTGCATGAAAATAGCACTGAAGAGAAAAATTTTGAGATGTTCAAGAGAGATGTGACTGTTTCTTTTCATACACATATGTAACCGTTTTTATCTACAGAACACCAGGGTGAGAATAATGAGTAACTTTCTTTTCAAATGTTATACATGTGATCGTTCTCTAACTTTTCGTTTCTCTTTCTATTTTTTCGAGAATATAATTTAGTTACATGCATCAGTTTATAACCTAGTGTTATCGGTGACTATCCGACTGTTAGTTTGGATCTCAATGCTGTTGCGAGTATATGGTCTTGAATGAATCGGTATGTGCAAAGGAATCATCCAAACTCTCAGCAACGTTTAGAACGGTTAGTTGAGCAAGCATGGAATGCAATTCCTCAAAACGTCATGCGTGGTTATATAAATAATATACTAAATATTTGTAATCAAACAATAGTTAATAATGGCTGGAAAAGCACCGGGTGATGAAGACTTTCATGCATTTTCGGATGGTATATTTAGTTTTGTACTAACTTATTTCTATATGAAAAATAGATACCAAAAAAATGCATTTCTGGGGAATTTGACGGTGAGGATGCCTTTACTGTACTTGAATTTATTTTTAGTGAATGAGTGTAATTCAAAACTTACATATATAGAGTTGTAGAGAATTCCACGGGCTATCCGAATATATAATTACTTTGCTCAAAAATGTTAATTTATAGTGATGATATATTCAAATTAACGAATGACACTATTTTTTCCAGGGATATATATATAGTGAAAAAATTTAATCATTCTTAAAAGACTTTATATCAGAAATTACAAAAGTTTCGGATAATAACAAATATGAAATGTTTATTATAGAGTAGAGTCTACAAAGATGTTTTTAATGTTGTCAATTAGAACACATTAGAAAGGTTAAAAAAATGTGACTTTTCAGGAGAATGTTATAAACAGCATTACCACAAAAAAAAAAGATGAAATATCTTCACGTCGGTTCCATCAAATTAACTTAATTTTTAGAATAGAAGTTCACAATCTATTTGATTAAGTAAGAAAAATACATGTCTAGCGTTTTTTAGAAGAATAATAAATCAAAAGGAAGCCTATGAATGATATTATATATGGATGAGCATCATAAAAGTACATTTTTGAGAGTTATTTAGTTCAAAAGTTAACTTAACAAGATTTTGAATTTTCAAACATAAAACATTGGTTTTTGCAAACAAGCTGATATTTTCGTATTCTGTGAGTTGTAACTGTGCGTTTTACGCATGAAGAATCAATTTAACTGAGTACTTGTGAAAAATGACTCTGCCCGGGCAGACAACAAAACGGCAAAAACGGCGTTTAAACGTCTCAACATCTCAACTGTTTAAACAGTGTCATTAGTCGCCAAAAACGCGTTAAAACGGTTTATGAAAAATTATCTTTTAACACGTTTTACATGTTTAAACGCTTGGAGTCATTGAAATTGTAACTGTTTTAACGCGTTTTTGGCGACTAATGACATTGTTTAAACAGTTGAAATAATTTCCGTTGTCACGCCTCTTAATGATCAACAAATGTTTCATCTAAACAATGAAACATCAACAATTTATAATTAAAGTCTCTTCTCATTGATAAACTGATCGATTATATTCAAATTATCATTAGATTAATGTTAAATTGACATATGTTTATCGTTTATACTTTGAAAACAGTACAGAGAATTTCTCTTTCATCAGTGCGTTTCTTTTTGTGTTAAGAGTAAGTTTACATTTTACTATTTACTTGTTGGTATTTTTTTCTTTTTGTTTTTTTCAATAGTGGAAAGAAAGATAAAATACGTAGGTTTAATCGAACAGCATTAACGTCTTGTCATTCCATTCCACTATTAGAAAAAACAAAAAGAAAAAATACCAATAAGTAAATAGTAAAATGTAAGCTTACTCTTAACATAAAAAGAAACGAACTGATGAGAGAAAAATTCTCTGCACTGTTTTCAAAGTATAAACTATAAACATATGTCAATTTAACATTAATCTAATGATAATTTGAATATAATCGGTCAGTTTATCAACGAGAAGAGAACTGAATTATTTCCATTCATGTTTTAAGTGGCGAATAAGAGAGACTGACGAATAGACTTAAAATACTACGACTAACACAGGAATTGATGAAAAGGCAAAGCACGGACTATCTAACCAGCTTCTAATATAAGGAAAACTACAATCGGAACTACTATGGTAGACAGATGTTCTTTTAAAGTATCATTAATAAATTTAACTTCATTTCGATCAAATTCTAAAGTATCAAAGTTTGGAGATATGATATAACTAGAAATGTCATCAATGCACTACGAAATCTCATAATTATAGTGTGTATTAAGTCGGTCACGAAATTGATTAGGCCACGCCTATGCATCAGAATGTTATCTGTTTTTTCCTGTAGTGACGATATTTCTTTTAAAGCTGATTCATATTTCGATGACTTAAGATTCTCTTTTCATCGAGTAGAAAACTCAACTGTTTCAAACGTCTCATATGTCACACGTACTCGTGATGAACATTCTATATAAAACATTTCAAGTGAGGAATATTTAATGGACTTTGCTATGTTTATCGTCTGCGAGTGACTCTTCTAATTGTATTATCATCGGTATCGTACATATTATGTCTAAGTCAACACTAACCTAGTGAATATTGAAGTATTTTCCACAGAAACTCACTATTAATAGCAATGTAGTAAGTGCCCTATTCTTTCTCTCATTCTGAGTGATTTCCGCAGAAAAGAACTTATCTAATTCGAACATATTCAGTCTTACACAAAAGAAGCATGTGCCATTACACATAGTGAATTTAACATTAATTTTAAGTATACGTTAGAAATAAAATGGCCTACTCAGTTAGGCAAGTACTCTGTGAACGAAACAGAACACAAATGAATTCCAAATGAAAAGAACAGGCGAATAATCGGACGAGAGAGTGATAAAAGAATGACCTCTTTTTTCCTTTCTCTGTGAACTGGACGGAAAGAAAAGACAGAATGGAAAAAATTTCTTGAAAATACGGATTGATGATAACTCTGTTTCTATGTGACGATGATAACTAGATGAAATATAAAATAATCAAGTTTTAAAACTTTTACTGAAACAGCTAAACTCTATGTCATTTTTTAATTAAAACCTATATGAGAACAGGATAACTTGTTTATCTTGGTTGAACATGATTGTTGCTCATACGTACTTGCACTTTTAAAAGAGAAATAGAGAAGATTATGATTATCATATAATGTAAAAACGAAGGAATCGTTTATGTTGTTGGTATGATATATTAATATGTAGTAACATTAATGATGATTTCCCCCTTCCATTTAGTTTTTGAACGTTAACAATATTTGTCTGCACTTATTATAATTCACAAAATACAATTGAGCTAGAATTAATCTTCTTAAATGTGCAGTAAAATAAACCAATATTGGTTAAGATGATGTTATAATATTCATTGAACAAATCAATATAACGTTAATTGTCTACACGCTGATTGTTAAAGATATTCAGTATGAGATGTGCTGCACGCCTATTTCTGTTAAGCAAATCAGTTTATGGCAGTTACTCTGCTAGAAATCAAAGATAAGCTTTGTTACATTCTCATCAGATATTAACACTGAACAATATTTGTCTTAACGATTTTCAATTAAGAGTGAAATATTGCTGCGTAGATATACTGATAATACATCAATAAAGAATATGTAAACTCACTAGGCGGAGTATTTTCAGTAAGATCGTTATACTGCTATCGATTTTGACTTCGACTTAATGGCACTAAAAAAATTTTCTTGGTTTAAAATTCCTACTCACTAACAATAAATATCGGACCTGATCTTTTGCTGTTTATTAGTAAAAGATACAGGTTCTAACCATCAGTTGCCTGTTACTAATAAATAACGAGCCGTAAAACTTACTACTTACTAGAAAGTAACCAGACTGATTACTGATTATGTTGTGTTACGTGATTTAGACACATTTAACCAGGTATAACTGTCACAGAATAGTTAAATTAAAAGTTTACTGCTCATTAGTAACAGATTAGTAGCGCAGACTATCACCTACTAACCACTGGTTAGTGGCGATGCACATTATTTACTAACAGCATAATAATAAAATTTTTGTAGTTTTGATTTTTTTGTTAATCGAAGCAAAACGGAAAAATACTGTTAAAACGGTTTTTTTTCGAAAAAAACGCGAAACTGGGACGTTTTTAACGATTTTGTCAAATTTAGTTGAAAATAAACTGAAAAAACGATTTAAAGGTCAAAAATTCAGTAGTAAACGCGTTTAAACGAGTTAAAACGGTGTAAACGCTTTTTTAACGCGTTTAAACGCCTTTCTGGCCGTTTATTGTCTGCCTGGGTGTGCATGAATATACTCCCTAGTGAAAGTACTCATTAAGCGAGTATGACTTTTCAGCGCGAGTACTCATACATAGGTCTGACCAAAAGTTCTAAGAACATTAAATAGTAATGGAAAAATAATGAGATATTTTCAATTTTATTTTATCAAATACTGAGCATAATTGCCATGATCATTTATGTCCGGGTCAATCCTTTCTAACAATTTATTAAAAGTTTTTTTGACCTCTTTTTCTAAAAAACTTTTAGCTACCTTGGATACCATATGAGCTAATCATGTTTCATTTATTTAATCATTTAAACTACATTCGATAGAATTAGTTAGCCAAAAATTATATAGTATCAGGCCTGGCGAATATGTTGGGTATAACATTATATTAATGTCTTCTTCTGTCATAGAATTAATGACATTGGATGATTATGAAGTAAACGACGATCGTCAAGCAATTTTGTACATTTTGAATCTAATGTCCATTTTTTTTCCATATTTCATTAACAAAAGGCTTCGGGCAATTTTCAATATAATAATTGTGATCTACAGTCTTGACTTTATCTACGCTCAGGTTTATTTGATTTAAAGAATATACTAAACAAAGTTTTGGTTAAAATCTGTTTTCATGAACAACAATCTTTGACAATTCATCTTCAATAAGCCAGTTAGCATTAGAAGACTTATGACTAACCTATCTAAAATAAATCGATATCACATCACTAGTAATACAAGAATACAACTGACATGATCGAACAAAATTCCATTAAATTTTTAAAACAAACGAAATATAATTAGCTCATGCGGTATCCAAGGTAGCTAAAATTTTTTTAGAAAAAGAGGTCAAAAATACTTTTAATAAATTGTGTCGAAAGGATTGACCCGGACATAAATAATCATAGCAACTATGCTCAGCATTTGATAAAATAAAATTGAAAATATCTCATTATTTTTCCATTACTATTTAATGTTCTTAGAACTTTTGGTCAGACCTACGTAGACAGATAATTTTATTTTGTATTTATTTTTTTGTAAATTCTCAGGTGAATATAGATAGTTAGGAATTTAAAAATGTTTCTGTTAATTTTTTCGTACAATAAGCAATACTGTACGTTTGTTTATTATCATATTTTTCTTATTATCACTGATTAATTTGTTATTTTTTCTCCTTCACTGTATTTGACTATCCTTAAGGGCCCCCCCCCCCCTCAAAAATCGATCTCAGCCCAGGTACGTTCAAATGGGCTGAAATTTGGAGCATACGTTGGGGCTGAAGTGAGGAGGCTGTGGTAAAATTTTCAGCTCGATACCATGACGTTTGACAGAGATATGAACCAAACAAGGGTCAAAAATAGCTCATTTCAGCGCCAAAATTTCTCTGTGGACTCTCACTATATATATATATTTTTTTTTTTGTTTGAAAGCTTGTCTCTAGGGCTAGCCCCTCTCGTGGCCCTTTTCTCTAAATTCTTACTTTTTAAGCGAAGAAAAGGAGTGACAAGTTCAATGACTCAAAAAACTCCGAAAAAATGGCGCTTTTTCTATGAAGATGTGTTCTTATATAATAATAAAAAGCTTATTTTAAAAATCGGGCCACGAGAGGGGCTAGCCCTAAACACGAGCTTTCAAACAAAAAAAAATATATGACTTTATATTGAACAGTGATCGAATGGCGGTGGCGCTACGTCGTCGAACCTACCTTCTGAGAAAAATGCTAAAAAATTTTTAGAAATGGATTTTTTCATTCAAATTCAGAGCAAGCCATATTACAATGGTATATTTCATTGCACCATTTTAAAGGACGTAAAATATGAAGGTAGCTAGCGCTATCTGACGTGAGGGTTCATATAAAAATGTTCTATTCAATAATAATGCAAGTGGGGGCGCAATTTTTCTGAAACTGAAAACCATGAAATTTCCTCCAAATACATGGTAGTAGATTTAAAGTTTCCTGTGATAAGTCTTTGAAAATCCGATTATTTTCCAAAAAACTATATATATTCTGAAAGAGGAAGCTTCGCTGCATCTTCCTGTAATAAAAACTCAACTTCGATATTGTCCCGAAAAACTCGATTTTCTGAGGGGGGGGGGCCCTTAATTCGTGTTTTATTGAACTCTCAATCTAAGATATATATAATAAATCTTCATTATCAAAAAAAAATAGTCAACTATTTTCTTTATTTTTATATAATGAAAATATGATTTTATTTTTTAAAAGAAAAAAGAAAAGGATAAATAAAATCGTATTTTTATTGTAGAAAAATAAAAAAAAAATATTTAATTTTCTTCGCTGATGATGAAAACGTTTATGTCTGTATTTTTTATGTTAAAATATACAAAACTGAGGTCAAACTTGCAGTTCTCATTTTGATCGTTTTACTCGAATTTTCATTGTGTATGTCTGTATTTTGTTAATATTTCAATATTAAATAAAAATTGATGTAGTATAACGGTACTAACCAAAAAATATCCTTGCGAGTATTTTACATAGGCCAGCAGAGTACACAGAAACTAGATAGGAGTACTCACAAAACACTCAATATTACACCGCGAGTTCTCAATCGTCGTACTCAAATACTCAGATTCTAGCACGAGTACGACTGATGAGTACTCCCCTATGAATACCTTCACTAGGGCTATCATTCATGAAGTTCGTATTCATTTCGCCTATTATTCTCTTAGATGACGACTGAAAATTATTTATATGAAATGCTTCATAAATATTTTTCTTACTTGACAGTAATATTTACTTACGTTATCCGTATGAAAAACAAAAGTTTTTAATACACTTTTACTACTTACTAAAAAACTTAGTTCATTCGACTTAGCAAAAACCGGGTTCTTTCCAATTTTTATTGTACGACTATTTATAATTTACCTTATTTATTAGAATAAAGTTGTTAAAAAAAAGAGTAGAACTAAAACAGCTGACGTTAGTAAAATTTTGATAAATAATGTCTTTAGAAATTTGCATTCTTTTGAATTATAGGTGACTGTTGTTTTTCCTTAGTCGAGTGGAAATAATGTTTGTCTTTTGATGGCATCCATCGACTGTGATAGATAAAAATAGGCAATTTAAAATAGACTTATATATTTTTATTGTAAAACTTTTCCATGTTTATTTTTAATTCATATCTTGAAGATCATCAAAAGAATGAATATTTTCATTTTGTATCATGGTATTATGATGACTAACAACTATACTTTTGATCTTAAATCTATTCATAATTAAATGATAATGTGTCCTTCACTTTGGTTATTTTCTGTATTTAGTAATATAAAATCTGTTTTACCTCGACATCGCAGAAAATTTTTTCATGCATAAAATTTTATTCTATATAAAACTATGTAAGAAGAAAAAAAAACAAGTCATCATTAGGTAATTCAATAATGAAATTCATAGTCAATAAAAATAAAACATCAAAGTCAATCTTTGTATCATACAAATAGATCAATACACTCAATCATAAAGCTTAGGATTCGTAGCAAAATGTTATCATCAATTAAATTGAATAATTCTTCGATAGATATTGAACTTATACATAAGTTAAACTTAATCAAAATCGATATCTCGAAATCAATCTTGTCACTTAATTACTAGACTTAAATCTAAACATATTGTCAAGATGTTTTCTTGATGGAAAACTAATAGCATCATCACCTGAAACAACAATTTCAGTTGTTGTTATTACTTGATTAAAATATCCAACAAGAATTGAGTAAATTTGAGAAGAAATGCCTTTACAAATGATTATTACCTGTCACACTTGTGTGAAAAATATATTTTATATCGAAACTTTTTGCTACTTCAGTAGCATTTCGATGATTCTGCAATTTATTTATCAGCATCGTCTTCTAGAAAGAATTGTATCTATAGAATTAATTTCAAGTTTAAATAAATTTCGCAAAAACAATTGAGCCAAATTTATCAGTGAAAACAAATTTTTGTCATATATTCTACTTAAAAAAAATGCTATTCGTATTTTGCTATGAAGAACAATACTCTATTGAATGTGTGTAGAAAAATAAATTGACGTAATGACGTATTAAAACTCCTTTCCCTTCTTCGTGCAATAATTTCTCAAACAGTCAAAAACTTTAATTAGTATATTTAAATCAAAATATGTCTAGTGTTCAAGATTTTGAGATAAAAATCTTAAAAGATTGAAGTCAATAATATTTCTGAATTTCTAAAGTCCTAAAAAATTGATATCCAAAATTCTTAAAATCGTTTTGCTTTTTCTAAAAAGAATATTTTTAATTAAAAATTATGGAAATAAATAGGACAGAATAGAAGAGCCTCCGGCAAATTTTGTATGCTTGAGCATAATACAAAATCCGGAGTCTTCTAATGTAAGGGATGGATTTAATTTAATGAATGATGGCTTGAAACAAGAAAAAAAAGATGATTAAGCATTATTGATAAGCTAGAACATATTGTTAGTCAATCAGCTGATTCAACATTTGTTTAAAATCTCATTTGCAATATTTCTCTTTATCATAAATTTCCTTCGCTGAAAAAATTATTTCTTAATTTTTAACATCCTACATAAATGGTTGGTGAGTGAGTCTTCTTATGATAAAATTATAATGTACAAAATCCAATAGAACTATGAAATCATGTTTCATCATCTATGTCGAATGTTTTTTTGAACTTCTTATCAATAAATATGTTTTCTTCAGTTGAATATTCTACCACATGATATGTAGTCGAATTCAAATTCAAATTCGTATAATCATCATTTGTTAAGCCATATTCAAGACTATTTCTTGCTATATCTTCTATCATATAGCTACGAATCTTGACACAATCGAAATTGTCTTTTCAGATACAAATAATAACAAGACATGTATCTGTGATATACATTTGAGACTAAACGACACTAGTATAGAAAAGTTGGTGTGTCGTTTATTTTTGGCAAGAGAATGAATATATCGGTTTTTTTTTATAAGCTGTAATAGATTACAGTACTTTGTTGAAGTCATTTATGATATGTCAAAACAGTTTTTATCAATACATGTCCTATGAATAATACTCTATCAGCGAAAAAAAATGTCAACCCATTAGGTCATAATATGGCGAAAAAAATATTCTAATTTTTCTTTGACTAATGACTTTTTTTGGACATCGTATATACATCTCAAAAAAGTGTTCAGATAAAAATTTGTTGTTGTTCGTATTTCTTGATTTGTGTAACAATGACAAAGGATAAAATGTTTTAGTTTTCATTGCTCGATACTCTGAACATTTATTCATCTGAAACTGTTAATATGAGTAAGAGCACAAACTATGACGATTTTTGAAAAATAGTTTCATGTCTCTACTCGAAAAATCAAGACCTTCGAATACTCTGTTTGAAAGATATAATTATCACAATTTTTTGCCCTTTTTTTTGTATTTTTGACATATATTTTACATCATGTGATGTTGTTTTTTCATTCCTTTTCTTTACTCATACGGATATATGTATGTGAATATCGACATAAGACTAACGCATCAAATGACAAGTACAGTAATGAAAATAATGAAGGAAAGCAACGAAAAAAAGGTAAGTTTTTATCAACCCAGGAAATCTCAGACTGCATCAAGCAATACGATAAAAACTAAAGACAAATATAGGACTCATTATTCATTTGATAGATCTTGAAATATACCTGAATTGAATCGATCGATATAAAAAACAACAAGAAAATATACATTACTCACTGAAAAATCAGCAGTATACCAATGACTCTTGAACATTGGTAAGATATGATCGTTGTCCATCTTTTTTCTTTTTTACAAATCCAATATTAGAGAAGAAGGATGCTCACATATGATAGATTATTCATTTTTGATTTATCAATTTTGTAGGAATCAGTGTTCGTGGAAGAGACTTTCTATAATACTCATTGTACTTGTTAGTCTTCTTTTCATTTCTACTCTTGTGTTGGCCATCTTGTTTGGAGTGGAACGAAACAAATCCGAAGGTATTTATTCTTATATTAAACGAACAAGTGATATCTATATATATATATTATTTCTATTTTTCAGTTGAAGAAAATGATGTATGTTTAACTCAAATCTGTGTTGAAGCAGGTTCGTGAACAAAGATTTCTTTTAAGCATAAAGTGAAACTATTCTAGCCAACAATTTACTCAAGAGTATCGATGAGACAGTTGATCCATGTGAAAATTTTTACCAATTTACCTGCGGAACATGGCTCAAGAATACAAAAATACCTGTAGAAGGTCAGCTCTTTTCTATTTTTTATTATCCTTGACGAATATTATTTTATTTGAAGACACCAGTACAGCTGCATTTGCCATAGTGCAAACTCAATTAACTAACAATATAATTGGTTGGATACTTTATATATTAATATTTGATTACTCGTTTTTTCTTTCTCATTAAAGATATTCTCTCATCAACATCATCATCATCATCATCGACCAACATCGATCAATCTCATGCGATTATTAATGCTCGCCGTTTGTATGCTTCGTGTATTGATGAAGAAACCGTCGAAGAAGAAGATACCGATGTGCTTCTCTCATTTATAAATATACAATTGGGTGGATGGCCAATTTTGCAAGGCTCTAGATGGAACAATTCGACATTTAACATATCGAATCAATTACTTAAACTGTTCGAATATGGACATCAATTCATCTTCAGTGTTGGTACGATTGGTGATGATCAAAATTCGTCTGCTAATATAATAACAGTACGTGAGTTTCAATGTACACTTGCAACAATTATGTCTAACACTGTTTTAAGATCGCACAAGGAGATCTTGCTTTGAGTATACGCAGTATCTATGAAAGCGAGAATCCAATCACTATTGCCTATCGTCAATTCATGTATGAGATAGTTCTAGCATTGACTAATGATACATCGATGATCAATGACGATGTTAATGCTACATTTGAATTAGAAAAGCAGATTGCCAAGGTACTCTTTTTTTTCTCCTTCATGACTCACACTGAATATCGATCTGAATTTTTTTTTCTACAGTATCATTGGACAGTTGCCGAACTGGTAGCTCATATTGATGAAAATATTCGTACAACACTTGGAAACCTTTCACGTACATTGAATGTCAATGTAAGTATCTTCTATATTCTGTCATTTTTATTATCTTTGTTCAGTTTGATTTTGTGAATTATCTTCGACGTGCCTATGCTTTGGCTAATGTGAGTCTTGTGAATGAGGATATTGTGCTCGTTATGACAATAAACTTTATACGCAATGTTTCTTCGATTATTGATCATTATTCATCACGTACTTTGCAAAACTATCTAGTGTGGCGTTTGGTACTTAGTCGAATTGATCAGATGCCAAAACGATTTCAAATTATCCAACAAAACTTTTTCACAGTATTGACAGGAACCAAGTCTCAAAAAGCACGTACCACTGAATGTGCTACGTTTGTCAATACTTTGATGGGTTTTGCTGTTTCTAAACTCTATATTCAAAAGTATTTTGATGAGAATGCTCGTAATCAAGTTAGTTAAAGATGATAAATTTCTTTTGTTGATTATTTTTTTTACTTAGTCAATGGACATGATTGAAAATATTCGTAATACATTTATTGATATGATTCAACAATCATCTTGGATGGATTCTATATCGAAATCTAAAGCAATAGAGAAAGTAAGTTTAAAACAAATATTTAAACATATAATGATATTATTTAAAAGGCTCGTAACATAATCGAAGAAATTGGCTATCCTGATTATTCAGGTAATGAAAATTTAACTAAATTGGAGATAGACTATGCTGAGGTACGAATAGAAAGAATTTTCTTATTATTAATAATTTAGTTTTGGATTGTTGTTTGCTTTTTTTTTTTGTTTAGTACAATTTGAATTCGTCTCTGATGAGCAATGGTTTGATTGTATATCAACTAGAAATGAAAAAAAATATTAAAATGCTTCGCGAACCAGTCGATCCTAAGAAATGGGTTATTCCACCGACAATTATTGAAGCTACCTATACGGCACTATACAATCGAATAAGTAAGATTTATGTTCTAACTATATTTTTATTAGATTCTTCATAGCTTTTGCGGCTGGCATTCTTCAAATGCCTG